>MU746346.1:40601-58141 GCA_026770625.1 Nicotiana glauca
AGCCACTTACCTCGAACCGGTGCGAAATCAACTAGGGAACGATGTCCTTGCCATGAGTATCCGACTCCGAGTGGCCCAAATCCATTCAAACCAATTACATATTGTAAATAACATTGCAAATAACTGATTCCACTAATAAAATTAAGGCTAGGGCGCAAAAATAGGTAAAATAACCAAAATTCCCCTCTAGCCAATGTCTCGGAATCGAATAATTTTTACGTTTTCAGAAACCTCGTACTCTCACGAGTCTAACCATATAAAAATCTCAGAAATCGGAGGTCAAATGCCCCCTCAAAACCCAATAGTTAGGTCTAAGAAGTTTTACCCCAAACTAACCAATTTTTGATCCTAAATTCGAATTTAAAAGGTGAATTTAACTACAAAATGATGGAATATAACTAAAAAGGATCATAGAAATGTTACCCAATAATCTCCTCTTCAAAATCCTCTCAGAATCGCCCTTGCCCGAGCTCAAAATTGATTTTCAAACTTATGAAATTAAACCCTCGATATTTCCTATTTCTGCCCAGGCATTTCCGCTTCTGCGGACAAGGGACCGCTTCTGCGATCCCGCTTAAGCGGAAAAAATAACCGCTTCTACAGTTTCTCACTAAAGGGGAAAATTCTGCTTTTGCGGACACATGACCGCTCCAGCGGTCCCGCTTCTGCGGAAATATGACCGCTTCTGCGGTCTCTAAAGGGAAGCCAAAAATCGCTTCTGTGATTAAGAAACCGCTTCTGCGGCTCCGCTTTTGCGGATAACTGACCGCTTCTGCGGTCTAAGAGGAAAAGGGGCCAACTCACTTCTGTGGCGCAAAGGCAGCTTTTGCGGCGCCGCTTCTGCGGTTCCCAAACCGCAGAAGCGAAAACAACAGAAGCCTGCTGCAATTTTTCCTTCTAACTTCCAAAACTAACCCGTTGAGCATCCAAAATCATCCCGGGACCCCCGGGACCCCAACCAAAAACACCAATACCACCTAATACCTTATTCGAACTTGTACCAATCCTCAAAACACCTCAAACAACTCCGGAAACCCAATTAAATCAAGGATTCAAGCCTAAGAACTTTAAATTCTAACCAAATACGCTTTCGATCAAAAACCTAACCAAACCTCGTCCAAATGACCTGAAATTTTGCACACACATCCCAAATGACATGAAGGAGCTACAACAACTTCCAAAATTCAAATCCGACCCTCGGATCAAAAACTCACTATCGGACCGGAAAAATTCAAAAATTCAAACTTCGGCATTTTAAGCATAAAAGAGCTACGGACCTCCAAATAACATTCCGAACACACTCCCAACCCCAAAATCACCTAACGGAGCTAACGGAACCATCAGATTTCCATTCCGAGGTCATCTTCACACTGTTCTGAATACGGCCATTTTTAAACTCTTAAACTCTCCTGGAAACAGCCTCTCTGCCCCTCGGGGTAGGGGTAAGGTCTGCGTACATATTACCCTCCCCAGACCCCACTTGTGGGATTATACTGGGTTGTTGTTATTGTTATTATTGTCCCAAAACACTCAGAATTCTAATACCGAATGTCCCAGCAAACCAAAATAGCAGAAATGAACTTAGGTAAAGCAGTTAATGGGGGATCGGGGCGTAAATTCTAAAAACGACCGGCCGAGTCGTTACATTACCAATCTGTTTAGAACAAGAGGACTGTTTATACCTCTATATTTAGACTAGGTTGGATAAGTGTGATCCTATAACATGATGTCTAATGCAGCATGATGCATAACAACTCAAAAAGGATTTCTAATTGCATGTCAAGTTATGTACATTTTCAAAATAGGCAGGAGTGACAGTTTTTATGTTGATTATCTAAAGCAGGATTTCTAAGTATGGAGCATGGTTGCAATAAGGTGAGTGCATGAATAACAGATTGTGTTAACACGTTTACCCTAAGGCAGGATTTTTAAATGAAATTTCAGAACATGTTTACACGGGCAAAATCACACAATAGCAGTTTATTTTATTGTTATTATTTACCCTATAGACAGTAGTTCTAAGCGTGGATGAGATGCTGAAAATAGTACACAAAAATCCTAAATAGCATGATATCTAATGCATGACATACTTGCAATGCTGTAACTAAACATGGCTGTTATTGCGCATAGAGAAAGTAAACATAGGAACATGATTTCTACCCTAGATTATACTACAACATGCATATTACCCACCTCTTTTCACAATCCAACCCCAGAGTCATTTACAAATAATTATTAAAGACCAATACTAAAATGAATTACATGAGAAAAGTAAAAATTACACTATAGAAAGCCTGAAACAGGCCTAGACTTTCAGCACCTGATTAGGACTTCCTCCCTGAGTGCCAAGATTGTTCCATAGTCTTTCTCATATTTGGGTGTGTCAAAGTTCCCAAAGGATCTTAAGGGATTCTGGGCAGTGTTCACACCCAGATTTCATAGCCAATACAGAGTAAGTGCAGTGTGGAAAGGCCAACTTTTGTGTGTCTAAGTTCAGAGAGAGATCAAGGGTCTTAAGGCAAGGCTCACACAAAAGGGGCAGAACTTAGTGGTCTAAGAGTATATGTGTGAGTGCTTAGAATAGATTTAAAAGAGTTGAGTTGGAAATAGTTTTGACAATGATAAGTCTTTGGAAAGAAATAGAAGAGTTTGCCTAAGTGAAAACTAGTTTGAAGAAGAAAAGAACAAGACAATTAGCAACTCAAAACCAAATCGATATACATAGTTCCAATCACAAACAGGAAAAAGAGGAATCGGGAACATACAAGTTTGAAACCACATGAATGGGGAAGCAACAAATCATATAGAACAACTATGAGTTTATTGAAAAAAGCAGTCATGGTAACATAAATTTTAAAAACATAGGGAAGAGTGTAGGGATCATGCCGAAGACAAGCATTTTGTTGAACAAAATTTGACATACCATTAGAGCCAATAGAATGAACTAGAAGATTAAGTAACTACATGGTTACACCAGTTAAGGGAGGGATAAGGGAACTAAGTGAAAATGCTGGACAAGTATCAAAGAACTAAGCAAAGTCTGATACGGTGATTACACATAAGGAAAGAACTTAGACATGCTTAATAACAACAAACACATAAACAAATTGAATCACTAGTACAGTAACAAACATGGATGCACAGGCATAGAACATATGGAGTTGAATTTCAAATTTAAACTAGAGAGACATAACAGTTAAGGAAGCAAAGGGCAGAAAGTAAAGTAAGTAGAGTTCCACAGTCTAGGCTTGGCTTTAAGCTGGCTAGACAAGCAGTTAGCATAAGTGGCAGAGAAAGAAGAGAGAGTTTGAGTGTGTGTATGTATTCTGAACGATGTTCGTGTGTTAAGACTGTAGAAGAGAGTCATTTATATAGGTTTGAAAACTAGTTAAAATAAGGGAAGAATCAATTCTTCAGTAATTATAGAACTCACTATGAAAAATTGGTTCAAATCTCCCCTTTACTTAAGGGAGTCAGTGTAAACAGTAAAGAGCAGGTGGAAAGTAAGGAAAGAAATCATACACGGCTGGAGTATAACAAATAAGGAAAGATTTCAAAAGAGTACCAGCTTAGAGCTGGTAATTAAGGCTAGATTCAGAAAGTTTTTAAACTAATGAAACAATCAGTACGAATTAAGTGGCAGTGCAGAAAAGGGGCATAAAGTAGGACCAAATTCATAAAGCCCTGATTAAGGACTCGACTTAGTAGAAAATAAGTATCATAGAAAATCAGTCAGCTTAACAGACGGGGCAAAGCTTTTAGAGTTTTTGAAAGAAAATTTTCAATCACCATCAATTAAAGAAACCAAAATCGATCAAAAGGGAGTCATGACTCTACACTTTCAACATATAAATAGAGGAGGTCCACAGATGTAGCAAAAAAACATATTCGAAGCAGAGTCATGGAAAGAAGCAAGAGATGAACAAACAAAGTGAGCATAGTCACACAGATGCGGCATAAGTAGGCTAGGGATTCAGGAAAACATATTCAAAGCAAGGTAATCATAGGACTCAAGCTGGCCAACACACAGACACGAAGTAAAGAAAGAATGCTAACACTCATAGAATCAAAGTAAGGAAAATCGTGTTAACCATCATAGAAACAAAGTAAAAAAATCTTTTAAAAAAAATGGCATTTAACAGAGTCAAGTTAAAAGAAGTAAGAGCACAAAATCAGTCAAAAAAACAAGGGAAAAGGTTTAATCATAACGAAATCAGTTAGAACATGCGTAAAAGAACTCCGAGAAACCCTAGTTTTAGGAAAGAATGACTAAAATCGAAATAGTTAGTTAAAACAGGAGATTTTTAAAGGAAAACGCTTAATAATACTCGAATCACCTCGGATCAATAAAGATTTGAGAAGAATCGAGCAATATCGAATTAGGGTTTTCAAAAAATAATACAGATAAAGAGAATAGATTAAAAACTCATGGATTCAAATGAGAAAACGAGAGGAAATCCTTTATTACAAACGAAAATGACTGGAGATAGGCTAGTATATGAGTTTCAAACCAGAACAGGTTGTCTTTCCTTGAGATCTTATCAAGGACTCATGAAGTCGAAGAGCCACGGAGCATAGGAGACCGGAGGTGGTTGGAGAAAACACGAGAACACCATAGAAAGGGGGTTCTCACCGGTGACGACGATTAGGGTTAGGGTGAGTTGAGAGAGGATTTGGAGATGAGAGAGATTGAGGGCGGTGGTCTCTGAATTATGAGACTAGGGTTAGGGGTTGGGCGGAATTAAAAAGGAAAGGATGCGTTTGGATCTTTGATCTCCTAGATCAACGATCGAGATTAAAAAGGGTAGGTGGGTTCCGGGTTTGGGTATGGGTTGGGTTTTTAATTGTAAATTTAGACTGGGAATTGGGGTTGATGTGGCTATAATTGAAAGCCAATTTGGGCTATAATTTAAATAGCCAGTTTTTCCTATTTAATTTATAAAAAATAATAGATAATTTCTGAAAGTAATTTGAAATGTTAAAATGATTTAGAATACATAATTAGAAATTTAAAAATACAGGATCCAATTTTATGCATATAAAACATAATTAAATCTTAAACGGGATAATATTACAATTATGTACAATTTAGCTTCAAAAATAACAAATGTAATTATAAAAATAAATAAAAATTACCTTAGCCATATGTTGGCATAAATATAGAAATCCAATAGAAGAATTATCAAAATAATAATTTTTGAAATAATTATTGGGGATTTTATGGATAAAAAAGGGAGAAAATAAATCAATTTAAAACCCTTATAATTATGGGAAAAATAAATCAAACCTTGGGCATGCTTATATATGAATATATATGCTACTTTGAAAGTATTTTTGCATATTTAAAATATATAGGGAAAAATTGCGTATCAACATTGCTTACCACTTTCTTGCATTTAAAAGAGGATCTTACTTGCTTCCCCCTTGCACAAGCCTCACAAACTTTGTCTTCCTTATACTTGATGTTAGGCAGCCCTATCACTAGGTCCTTGGAGACTAATATGCTGAGTTGACTTAGACTTGCATGTCCAAACCTCTTGTGCCAAAGGAGGGGATCATTGTCCAACACACTTAAGCAAGTGAGTTCATTTTCTGAAAGAGTGGATGGATCTACAATGTATATATTAGTTACTCTTTTTCCCTGTAAAACAATCTTGTCAGTGGTTAGATTTATCACAAATTATTTGGTAGAGGTGAATGCTACCAAGTTATCTATGTCACAAAGTTGTGATATATTAATTAGGCTGTATTTCAAGCCATCTATCAATTAGACATTCTCATTGGAGTGTGAGTCTGTCTTACCTACCTTTCCAATCCCAATGATCTCAACTTTCTTTCCATTTCAAAAGGAGACATTACCTCCTTTGAGGTACTCAAGTGAAAGGAACTGGTTCTTGTCACACCTCCTTTCGGCGCTACCGCACCCCGCGAAGGGCGTGGTAAAGGGAATTTTTCCAATTAAAGGACAATTGAAACGGGATTTATTATTAAAATTTCAGAGTCGCCACTTGGGAGATTTTTGGTGTCCCAAGTCACCGATTTAAATCCCGAATCGAGGAAAAAATTGACTCTATTTAACAGTCCGCGCACCAGAAATTCGGATAAGGAATTCTGTTAACCCGGGAGAAGGTGTTAGGCATTCCCGAATTCCGTGGTTCTAGTATGGTTGCTCAACTGTTATATTCGGCTTAATTATCTGATTTTATACAATTATGAACTTATGTGCAAATTTTAACTTTTTTACCGCTTTTATTCATATTTTTTAAAGAAGATTGCAACGTCATTAAAACATGTCTCGAACCACGTCACATAAATGCACCCATTATTTTTGGCATATTTTAACTTCGTTGGGATTTGGTTTTGGTTCACATAAATGTGCACTCGAGTTTAAGAAGGTAAATTTATTAAACACGCGCCTAAAGTAACTACGCGTTTGGGCTTTGCGAGGGCCATGAAATTTGCTAAATGGCACGCCCCGAATTCTAAGGATTTAAATCCTTTGTGGGAGGGCGATGAATCACATTTGACCATATATGGCGCACCTCGATTTATTTTCTAAAAGGAATTACATTCAAACGGAAACAATCACTAGAAATCTCGACATTCTGAAATTATTGCGACACTCGGAATTAAGGAATTCAAACGAGCACAATAGTATTTGGTTACTGTGCTCTAAATATGGTGTACTTCATTAAATCAAGCTTCAATAGAAAATTAGCATCAAGGGAAAGATCCGACACTAATTATATTCTGTTTTAAATAATAAAATTTTGACTACGAATTAGTAAGCAAAGAACGTGCATTACCGCCACAAATCATGCAAATGAAGTCTATTCCATTTATAGATCCCTTTTATTTTTATGCACATTGGTTAAAAGGAAAATGCTGATTCTTTGCATGCATATTTCACTTTCCTCTTTTAACCACAGAAATGTAATGGTAATTTAACAAGCATTTTCAAAACAAAATTCCATATGCAATGTTTTCACTTTTGAGATATTTTTAGTAATGAACTAAAATCAAGCCAAAGAGCTATGTAAAAACTCAATTACATGCTGTCATATCCCATAAGTCCAAATTTTATCACGCTACTTTACTAATTAATAATCTCATATGCTAAATTTGACCAAAACCAAAATATTAATTACAGGTAAAATTAATTGAAATCAAGGAGATAGGAAAGTGCATGGAATCAGATCTGGAAACGAAAATTCCAATATCAACATTGTTCATCCCAAATTCCTATCAAGATGAAGTTTACATACCTATTAAAAGTGAATCAAACTAAATTTGAAACTAAAAATGGAGTTCAGCAATACTAAGCAGCAACAGGAATCCCTTTCAATGCTTTTCTCCAACCAGAATCAACAGAGCAAACCACGAGAATGCTTAAGGAAATTGAAGAAAAACTAAGAAGAAGCTAATTTTTTATTCTGATTTTTTGTCCTCTCTTTGTTCTGTCCATTTGTGCGTCTGTGTGTGCGTGTGTTCAATTGGCGAGACAGCAGTGTTCTATGGCATTAGGGAATCGTTTGGAGTGGTCACTGGGTTTCTACTAACACCCTGTTTCTTAATCACAGTCAATACACTTGGGAGTCCCAACAGTCCGAATTATTACATTCAAATGAGTGCGAATTCCAAGTTTTAAAATGAAACATGCCATTAACTGTATAGATAACTACTCATGGTAATTAATAAAAGAAACATGAAGATAAATGTAGGAGAAATCGATAACTCTTGCTCAAAGAAACAATCAGCCATTTCGATTTGATTCCATAAACTTCAGATCTACATTTACTCATGAATCAAGTGTCTTTACATACCTGGGAAAGAAGAAGACAATGAAGAGGTGAGGTGCAGCAAACACAGCACAGCAGTAACAAATACAGTGTTTCAGCAGCAAAATCGCCCAGAGATGACCAAGAGAAAAACCAATTGAACCAAACTCGAAACCAACCAATGTCGATAGAAACCAATTATCAAAATATCTAACCCCAACTTGACCAAAACAAAACAATACTCAGCTGATTCAATAAAGCGAGGTGCAGCAGCCCATGAAAAACTTTCAAACGAACAGTACCCCACACAAATTCGAACCAAGACTTTTAAAAACTCAAATTAAACCCATTCTGAACTCATATCAATCAGGAAGTGTTTTCAGAAATTAAAAAGTTCAGAAATTAGAGAAAAAAGCTCAATGGCACAGTGATCAAATTTCAGTTGTTTTGATTTTCTGATTTTATCAGCTCTCAAAATCTCTATCTTGTTCTCAGAATGTCTTTTCAATGTTCTTCAGAATGTGTTTTTTAGTTTTCCAGAGTGTTTGAATGTCTAGCTCTCAACTCTTACTCTTAGTATTTTTTTTCCAATAAATCTGTCCTCCCTCTTTTGTGTAAAGTTGTCTCCCATGTGTGTTGGACTCGAATTATTATGGGCTAGGTCCGAAAATTAGGCCTAAAAACGGGTAATTTGAACCCAAATATTATTCTTTGCCCGAAACGAGAACAAGAACACGATTTTATTTATTTAGTACTACGTAAGCAAAATAACTATAAAAATAAGATTGACAATTAAAACAAAATTATTTTTTTTGGTATATTTTTTCAAAATTTAAAATAACTATAAAACATTAATAATACTATTTTTTGCAATTTCGTTTTTATATAAAGATAAAATATAAAGTATTTTTTTTTGTATTTTCAAGTTTAAAACGACTACAAAATATTAATGAAACTATTTTTATAATTTTCGAAATTATACAAAGTTAAAAAAAATAAGACACTATTTTTTTGTATTTTTCAAGTTTATGACAAATATATAAACTACAATTTATATATCTTTTTTTTAATTTTGTGACGAAATAGAGTAAAATAGTCAAAATTAGCTAAAATAGCTGTATTAGGCCTAAATTAATTATTTTACGCAAAACTTGTGAAAAATCTCGGGGAGGGTCAAAAATCACACGTCTACAGTTCTTGCTTTCAGTCATATTCTTTGAGCAGCCACTATCCATGTATCATATTTCGCTGCTCCCCTTCATTTGGACTTGCAAAAGGAAATCAGGGGTTAGTCTTAGGAACCCAAACTCATTTGGGTCCCTTTCTATAGGCAAAAGGGTGAATTAGATTCTTTTTAGCCCATCCTGGCATCCTATTTTTCCCTTGAACAAAAGTTTTGTTCTTTTGACTAGCCTTCTCTTTTGCAGTACACTCACTTTTATAGTGACTAGTCTTACCACAATGTGTGCAGGTTTTATTCAGGAAGTGTGATGTACTTGCTTTTGGGATCCCACTTAGGTGCAGGGGTCCCCGTAGCCAAGTCCTCTCTTACTCCTACTATGGTGTTCTTGTAGCTATGAAAGTGCATCAGAGAACTTGTTCCATTTACAAGTTCTGTCTAGCTCATGCTTGACCTTGCTTAAATATTTTTTAAGACTCTTATCTACTCATCTCTTTTGTATAATTCATCCTTCATTTTTCCTAGATTTTCTTCTAAGGTGAGATGTGTGTGATCAACTTTCTTTTTAGCTGTTCCTAATTTCAGTTTTAAGTTTTCAGATCTAAGCTCTCACATAGTGGTATCAAGTTCCAGAACCTGGTTCTTCAACTCAGTATTTTTACTATCACTTTCACTAGCCCTGAGTTCTAGATTTTTGCACTTAGCTTTCACGATTATACATTCCTTAGACAGTTGTTCCTTTTCATTGTTTATGACCTCAGATTCATCAATGAAATCTAGATGTAACTCACATAGACTTTCTTTAGAAAAAAACTTAATCTTGTCTTTGAGATGAATCACACTTACCTCTGATTCATCATCAAATTCTCCAATGGCCATAAATGCTTGTTTATCTCCATCTTCAGCTTCTGAATCCTCATCTGAGCTTTCTCCCCAGGGAGCAGCCATAGATTTTGTTGATTCTTTGTTCTTCTTGGTATGAACCTGTTCCTTCATTCAACCCTTTCCTTTTTCCATTTAATTTCCCACTGAGGACTGTTTTTGATGACGTGATCAGTCTTACCACATTTGTAGTAGCCCTCGTTGGTCTGTTTCTCAGGAACCCTTGGTTTGTTGTAGCTTGCACCTCTTGAAGAACCCTTTTCTCTCATTAGATACTTCTTGAAATCGTTTGTGATCATAGCCATTTCATCCTCCTCTAGATCAGCACCTTCACAGATTCTGAGAGCCAGGGTCCTTTCCTTCTTGGGTGCATCCATCTTCATGGTTTGCCTTCTAAGTTCATAGACAGTGAGATTTCCAATTAGCTTGTCTTCTTCAAGAATAACCCTTCCAAAGACTTAAGTTCATTTGTTAGTGTTGTGAACCTTGCTTAAAACTCTTGGATAGTTTCTCCTTCCTTCATGGTGAAATTCTCATATTGTGAATACAGCAGTGGTCCTCTTCATCTCTTCACTTGAGGAGTTCCTTCGTGAGCCACTTGCAAAGTGTCCCAGATTTTCTTAGCAGTGGTAAAACTTTGAACTCTACTGTACTGGTCTGGACAAAGCCAAAACATAACCCATTTCTTGTCCTTAGCATTCTTTTCCCACTTCCTCAAGTCCTCAACATGCAGTTATCTCTTGTTCTCGGCACATCTCCTCCTTCAGCATTCTTCTTCAAAGTGTCCATGGGACCATCAATGACAATGTCCCATAGCTCATAGTCCTCTCCAATGATGTGATCTCTCATCCTATTTTTTCACTAGGAGTAGTAATGTCCATTAAAGAGCGGAGGCCTAATAGTGGATTGTCCTTCCCAGTTTTCAGGTGGTACACTCATCTTGATCTGTTTCTTAGGTGTTAGCATCTTCTAGGATAACCCGCTCTGATACTAATTGATGTTTTATACTTCAATACCACACAATAGGCGGGATGATGATTTGTGTGGTGGCCAATTTTTTGCTTAAACTGATTATGGAAGGACTTGGTTCTTCGAAGTGTTCTTTTACCTACTATTGCAGAAATAGTAAATGCGAAAAGTAAAGAACACAAGTATTTTACGTGGAAAACACCTGGCTCAAAAGGTGAAAAAAGCACGACCAACTTTCCAGTAGGATTTTTTCAAACTCTCCACTAAAATCACTGAGCCAAAAACTACATTTACAAAAACACATTTGTAAACCTAGGACTAACTCTAATCCCGTTGTGGCAAACAACCTCTAACTGTTGCGACAACTTCAAGTTAAATCTAACTTGAAAACTCTGAGTACCAATTACAATTGCCTCTAGATAAAGTTGAAAGGTACAATATAAAACTACCTATTACAATTGATCTAAAATAAAAGACAGGCACTTGGAACTGGTTCTTCTAACTAGTTCAAGTAGCTTCAGGTTTGTACACTTGAATCACATACGAACTGCTTGCAAAATTGCCTTGCTATTTTTCTCTCAATTCACGTTTAACTTTTGTTTATGTGTGTTACCTGTAAAAGAAAACAACACTAATAGTTATAGAGTTAGTAAATAGAGATTGACTAAAATTCTGATGCTACGCTTCCTTGATGGAAGAGTTGTAGTTGATCTCAACCTCTAACTCCTTCCCTTTCTTAAACCGTGTTTTCTTTGAGTAAGGGGTCCTTATCTTTATCCAATATGCAACCTTTTCAATCAGGATTAGGAGATATCACTTCTATAAAGTTAAGTTTATCTCCTTCACGTGCATCCCACATGCTTAAGTCTGTCTGTATCTGTGCTCCACTTGGATGGACCTGATTCATGTCTGAGTTCCTTTGTCAGTCTTCAAAACTAACTTTTACTTGGGCCAACAACCTTAAATTCAATTTAACTCGTAACCCAAAAGAGTTTCAATAAAGAAAAATTAAATGGCACATCAGCTTGGAATATTATCCTATACCACAAAATTCTTGCCTTGTCTTTACAAAATGCTCCATTCGTGATTCTTTTATACTAAAAGATTCTTACCTTGTCTGTTCTATAGTGCCTATTTGGGTCGTTTTATAATTTTCTAATATTATTGTATTCATCTTATATAACAAACAAATGTATCATAAGTAGACAATAATAATAAGGCTAATAAGATCTATTTTTCCAAACAACTATTCCATTAATTTAAAAGTGATGCTTATTAAGTAACACCAGTACAAAAAAAACCTAATTAGTAAGCATCACATAAAATTAAAGTGCATAATAAAAGTTGTCAATACACATGCAATAGAGAGAGCCTATAGCAGTAGTTAGACAAAAGAAAAACAAAATATGATGTGTCATTAAGACTATATTTGTACGGCCCAAAACCCAAAAGAAATTAATAGAGCAATTTATGCTTTATACCTACATAATATAAAATAATTACCCGTATCTATCTACTCCCAAACTAGTTACACTAAATACCTATCCGACCAAAAGTATTTACCCGCATACTTCTTCTACTACAACTGCCTTGCACGTATCCTAATCTTTTTCTTCTCCTTTTCTCTTTTTTTACCTTCTGGCTGAAGCTTATATTTGGTTCCAAACGTTTATGTCCCCTTTGTTATTTTATAAAAAAGTTTCAATGTAGGCTTTTTCTGTACTTAGTAGATATGCTGATTTTTTATTTTAATTTACCAGTGATAATTTAGAGTTTTAAAAAGGTCAAACGCATAAATAATCCTCTAAATATGTGCAAATATTTAATTTAGTCATCCAAATTAAATCTATAACCATTTGAACACTTATATATATTTGAATATCCACCATTGTTAGGCTTAAAACTCAATTTTATTTTTGAAGATTTCTTGTTTTTCAAAGTGGGTGCTGTTAAATATTGCTTATACTACATTCTGGAAGTTCATACCAAAATTTGCTAGCATTTGGAGCTTATTTGATGTGATTGAGATCGAAATTTTCAGCTGAAAATCGAAGAAGAGCACAACTATCCAATAATATATTGCTATACACAATATTCTTTAGGAGTATATAGTTATACTGCAACAGTATACTATTATAGTTTATAATATACTGCAACGGTATATTGTAATAATCAAAGAAGAACACAATTACCTAACAATATACCGCTATAGTATACTAATATACTATAGGAGTATATAGTTATGCTACAACAGTATACCATTATAGTATACAAATATATTGTTATGGTATACTATAATAATATGCAAGATATTGTAACAATATATGGTAATAGTATACAGTATACTATAATATTATACTTATTACCCGTAAATTCACTTGCCTTTTTCCTTTTAATTTATTTTAAGCTTTTACCTAGCGTGAGCGGCAAATTGAAAATGCAAAAAAAAAAAAAAAAATTATAGTATGTTATATAATGTAGAGGTATACTCTTACAATTAGATCCTTTTAAATTTTTTTAGAATTTTTATTGACAACTGATATTATTTCAGTTTAATAATTGAATTAAACTTTTTTTAACTCTTTGCGTACAATTGTATGCCCTGTTGGTATAACTATATGCTATATTTGTATCAAATGTTAGTTAATATTTTTTTAGTTGTATTAGCTACATTTAATTGGTACACAATTTGATTTTTCTTTAGTAATAATATAAAAAAAAGAATAATAAAAAATTTGTGAGAATAGTAAATGAAATTAGATTATGAAGAGAAAAAGAATACAAAAAAAAAGTTAAATGAAATTGGAATAGGAAAAAAGAAAAAAATAAGAAAAAAGAAAAGGAGAAAAGAAAAAGAAAAAGAAAAGAAAAGAAGCATAGAAATAAAAAAGAATTGGAGAATAAAGAGAAAATTCCCACAAAACCTACTACGAGTAGGAAATGTAATTAGTTTATGAGTAGGAAAACAAATGGGTAGACAATGGTAAATAATTTTGTTTTTGTGGGTAACTGTATCAAAAACCCAAATTAATAAGTCCTAAATTTTCTTAAATTATCTAGACTTCTTATTCTGCACATAAACCACAAATCTAGACATGATTTTTCTCTTCCTGCCTCTCTTCGAACTAGCCACAACAAAAGTTTATTAGAACCTTCTTTCTCTAAAAACCCTAATGTGCTAAAAGTGCTCGATGCTGGTAGGTGCGTATTTTATTACGAGAAAGAAGGGAAACGATAATTTTTTAATACTAAAATCTATTAGGGTTATGGATAAAATCGAGTTTAAAGAAAAATGATTCTAAAGTGGGTATGGTCCAGTTAAACTGATTTATTTTTGAATTTTTATCATTAAATATTTTGTCATGTTAGATTTAGGGGGAAGTGAACGGTTAACCACTAATAATATATGTATTTACTTTTAAGCCACTGTTTGAAATGTCTTTAGTCTTTAGATACTGCTTTAATAAAATTTACCTGCCCGGACGAAAACAGCCTTATGCTCATAAAAGTTCAGGACCAAGTGTCCTTAACTTTTGAACTTGCAATAAGTTCAGGACTTCAAGACTACATGTCCTTAACTTTTGAACTTGCAACTCTAAGTTCAGGACTTCAGGACTCCATGTTCTTAACTTTTGAACTTGGAAATCAAAGTTCAGGACCATCTGTCTTTAAGTTCTGTGCTTGTAACTCTAAGTTAAGGACTACTTGTCCTTAATTTTTTAACTTTTAAGACTAAGTTGAGGTTCTATTTTCCTTAACTTTTGAGCTTGTTAGTCTAAGTTCAAGACCAAGTGTCCTTAACTTTTGAACTTGTAACTATAAGTTCAATACCAAGTGTCCTTAACTTTTGAGCTTGTTAGTTTAAGTTTAGGACGTATTGTCCTTAACTTTTGAGCTTGTTAGTCGAAGTGTAGGACCTATTATCCTTAACTTTTGGGCTTCTTAGCTTAAGTTCAGGACCTATTGTCCTTAACTTCTGGGCTTGTTAGTCTAAGTTCAGGACTTCAGGACCTATTGTCCTTAACTTTTGCACTTGTAACTGTAAGTTTAGGACCTATTGTCCTTAACTTTTGAGCTTGTTAGTCTATGTTGAGGACCAAGTCTCCTTAACTTTTGAACTTGTAATTCTAAAGTCCGGATCAAATGACCTTAACTTTTAATCTTGGAGCTCCAAAGGTGCATGCCAAAAGTGAAAGATGGAATATTATTCCGACAAATATACAAAATTCATCATCTGTCAATTTCTTTATCTACAAACTGTGTAGAAAATGGAGTTATGGAGATTGAGGATAAAGAAGCAGAAAAATAGATCCAAAAAGTGTCTAAAATAAGAAAAAATGCAGAAATAACCACTAATTAAATTCCGTTCACTCTACTTTACTAGTACTACTTTCACCTTCTTCTTCTTCGTCGTCTTTTTATCCTTCGTGTAATTCACGTAGCTGAGGTTGTAATTGATCGGGTTGACCCACCACGAAATCCAATATATCTTCACCCGGTTTCTCAGTCTCAGCAACCGACAGAGAAATCTGGCCAAAGAGAACGACGACGATAAGGAAAAAAGCAATGGAGAATAAGAGAGGCCAAAAGTACTTAATAACATCGATAAAACGAGCTGTAAGATAAATGAGAATAATGATGAAAATAGAAAAAATGGATTCAAATAAGATGTGAAATTTGAACTTGAGAACAAGTTGTTGGATTTCCATTCTAAGTCCACGCGGTACAGTTGTTCTCCTAACGTAAAAAAGATAGAAGAAAGGGTAATACAATTTTTTAATATTAATTTTAATAGACTATTAGCTACAATTGCTAAGCATTGAAGATGTTGGATAAAAAATAACTACCACTTTAAAAAGTGACTACCACATACAATATTTACTTAGATTTATGGGCAAGGGTTTGAGCCAAAGTGATTTTTAAGTGATAATGGTAAACTTGGAGTACATATAGTGACAAAAAATAATTAAGTGACTTTTATGAAATTAAGAAATAGTTGGATGACGATGGGTGATATTAACCCCAACGTTTTAAGTAGTCTTTGTCCTGAATAGTAAAACTCTTTACTGCTATTCGATCCCAGGACAATACTATATTATTTGAGGAGTTATTTAATTTGACAAGCTCCTTGCACACGAAATATATATTCATTAAACACTTTGAAAACTAAAACCCCAATAATCACTGCACAATTCAATCAACGCAGCTTTTTCAATTACTCAAAGAGAAGAAATGCTAATGGTGCTCATCGTCGAGGAGGATTTTCTCATTTGGAAATTGCAACAACTTTGGATAGTAGTACAATGCTTCAACAGAGCCATTCAATGAAAAAGCCAATCACCTTCAAAGAGTTCATGCATATTATAGCCAAAGTTTATTCTTCTAAGGCTGATAACCCAGTCGATGTTCAAGCCAATCTTGCCAATCACTAAAGCTATTCCTATAACTCAGCACGATCTTGGATTGTATACTTCGGGGCCTTACATAATATCCTTGATATATAATTCTAAATGATTACAATCTACAACAAAATTCTCAAGCATTGATGAATTTATAACTGGTGATGGTAATGTTATACTAATAACTAACATTGTCAAATCACTCACAAGTCTTCCAATGTATAATATCAAGTCTTTCAAATTACATAATATTATATGTAACAATGATAGTTGTCCTAAATGGATATTCATTGTATATATAGCCATACAAGGCAGAGTATATACCAGAGACAGACTCATGAAATGGGGAAGCATTACAACTGCAACTTGTGTTTTGTGTGAGGAAGCTGATAAGGATCTTAAACATTTGTTCTTTTGAGTGTAAATATTCAGCAGTTGTATGGGAGAGGCTACTGCAATGGACTGGGATATGTAGAGCTGCCAAAAGATAAAGTGAAGAGATTCGATGGGCTAATAGGTATGCATCAGGGAGAAGCACATCATTAATCCTGTACAGAATGATGCTAATATGTGTTGTTTATCACTTATGGTAGGAGAGAAATTGGAGAATTTTTCGAAATCAGAAGAGGTGAGCTGAGGACTTAGTTAAATTGATAATTCAAGAGATTTACTGTCGGGGTAGTTTGAATTCTAGCTTAGTGAAAAGGCTACAATGTTTAAATTTCTACCCTTAGATTTGTTTTACGTAGAGTTGATGCTATCTATAGTTGGGGCTGCATGTCCAACTATAGAGCGATAGAGAAGGGTTTTTGTTTTGAATTTGTACATATTTTTCCTGGTAATAAATATCTTAAATTACCAAAAAAATCATAATCTGTATTTTCTCCATATTAAAATAAATTTAATTTTTGTTGTCAAAATTTTACATATGTTGAATTTTTCCCTTAATTCTTTTGACACGAAGGATTTGAACGCGGGGCATTTGTTTTGCAAGGACAGAACTAGTGAGAATTTTATGAGTGGCTACCGGATGACATCAAGAAGCACACCAACTTCCATCGGGTTCATGAATCATGCAAACATTTTGACTGGACCTCCACCAACTTATATTTTTGGCATACCCACAATTTCGTATCACCAAAACTCTTGTGTACTCTTCTTTCCGTTAAAATATTATGGTATAGCCAGTTTTCACATTGGTCAATGAAAAATAGCCAGCATTTATCAAGTCAATAAAAAATAGTCACTATTTTACTGCAACAGGGACCGGTCCAGTATAATATACGGGAGTTCTGGTGCATTTGTGTACGAACTCCAGCATATTATGCTGGA
>MU746346.1:59045-73470 GCA_026770625.1 Nicotiana glauca
CTTTGCTAACTCCTGTAAAATTTGCGGGAGACTGGAGCACCAGTGCTCCAAACTCCAGTATATTATACTGGACAATTATACTTGCTGGAACTCCCGTAAAATTTGCGGGAGTTCCAGCATAGATATCCTGGAACTCCCGTAAAATTTACGGGACTTCAAGCATACTTATGCTGAACTCCCGTAAAATTTGCGGGCGTATTTTTACGAATTTTGAACAGTATTTTTGCTCAGATTTAAAGTGGTTAAATTTCGATGACTTTTAAAACTTAGCTATTTTTCAACGACCAGTGATAAATCTGGCTATTTTTTAATTTCTCCCCTTCTTTCCACCTAGCAACTAGTAATGTCTAGTAATAATAATGTTTACAGTTTGTAATTCATGTCTATGTAATAAGAATCACTACCTCCCTCTTAGTGATAACTCAATCAAAAGCTAAAGGATTTTGAGTATTTCTCTACTCAGATGTTGTATGTTATTTTTGTTTACTACCTCCCTTTTAATGATAACTCAATCAAAAGCTAAAGGCTTTTGAGTATTTCTCTACTTAGATGTTGTATGTTATTTTTGTTTATCATTTCTTAATACACTTGGTTATTCCCTCTAAAGCAAATCAAAAGTTCGTGATATATATATTTCTCAAATTTATGCGAATGGTACAAATTAAAACCTTGTATACGGTCAAAATCAAGGAGCCCGATTTCAAAATCTTAAATTGGGCTATGAGTTCGGGTCCGAGCGACTCGAAGTAGGGGTTGGGCCTAACTGAAGGATATACACCTCGAGGAAGCAGATCGAAGGCCTGTCACGACCTATATCGAGGGCAGTACAATCTCGAAGACACTCAAGAAAGAGTGGGAATTTCTCAAGGACACGTGGGTCAGGGCATAAATTATAGGATAAGATATGTACGAAATAGTACAAGTCCGTACTAGGTTGTTATACAGTTGTACCAATAGAATTATTTACTACAATTAGGAATGTACTATATTGTGGTTTTCTTCTCTATATAAAGGGGGCCCAATCATTTTTGTAAGGATCACCTCACATTATTCACTTTAATAGAATATTCTACTCTCCTTTTCTTATTTACCGTGCTCACCAAGTGTTCTTTAGCTTTGTTACTTTTACTTTACTGTTCATATTTCATTACTCTTAACTCACCTCGAGGCCCCCAAGAAAACCGAGCTCGAGGTCCTTATTGCTCTACCAACACTGGTGTGGTTTACCAATTCTTCTTTCTTAGACATAATATTACTCGTTCATTCACTAGTATTAGAATAAATCACATATCTTTAAAACCAAATATCATATTTAATTGTTACTCCCATTTTTTGAGGTAAACTGTTTGGCGCCCACTGTGGGACTGAAGATAATAGTGATTATTTTAGTGCTAGTTTTCTTATAACACATGTTATTCTTAACACTTTTCTTGTCAAAGATTCTTTGATTTTAGGCTTAATCATGTCTAGAACACATAATGCACATATTCACGAGGATGAAGGCCTAGGAGAAAATAGCAGTATAGGGGTCAGTGTACCATCTATAAATCCTGAGGGAGTGTCGAATGTGGAGCCAGTTGATATCAGTTTGCATAATGCTCTAATCACAGATGCATGTACAGACCCCGTACAAGAATGCCCACAAGGAAACTAGGCCTGAAGAAAAAAGAATATGAGGAATGGAAGACGGAGGATTCACCCTCCAGGTGATACTCGAAATGTTGCAAGCCCAGAAAGTTGTTATTGTTAAACTTCATAATCAGAATAGAACTCCAAACACAGTCGAACCAATGAACCCATGGCATGTTGAAACAGCGCTTGAGAGGCCCGATGAAAGTGGCTCGGGACTGACCACACAATTATGCAAATGCTCGAAGATCTCGCCAAAAGGACTGAGGCCAGAGAAAAGAGGATTGAAGAAAATGACAAAAAAATGGAGACATATAATTCAAGGGTCAATCAAATACCGGGAGCACCTCCAATTTTGAAAGGACTAGACTCAAAAAAGTTCGTGCAAAAGCCATTCCCCCAAAGTGCGGTTCTGAAACCCATCCCGAAGAAGTTTCGGATGCCCTATATCCCGAAATACAACAGAACCACTGACCGTAACGAGCACATCACCACATACACTTATGGTATAAAGAGGATTGATTTTGAAGACGATGAGATTGAAGCTGTTTTGCTTAAAATTTTGGGGAAGCTCTGTCTGAAGGTGCCATGATTAGGTACCATAACCAACCCCCGAACTCTATCGATTTGTTTACCATGTTGACAGACTCATCTCTGAAGGCGCTTGATGGTTACATAAAAGTTGCAACAAAAAAGTTTGATGTATTCAAAATAAAGCAAAGGGAAAACGAGATACTAAGGGAGTTTGTATCCCATTTCTAATTAGAACGAATGGAGTTACTAACGGTCTCCGATGGTTGGGCCGTTGTTGGCCCAAGTAAAGGTGAGGTTTTGAAGACTGACAAAAGAACTCAAATATGGACCAGGTCCATCTTGTGAAGCACAATCATGATAAATCCAAACATGTGAGATGCACGTGAAAGAGATAAATCAAACTTATCAGAAGTAATATCTGCTGATCTGATCGAAAAGGTTGCATATTGGATAAGCAGAGAAAGTCTTCTTACACGAGAAGAACGCAATTTAGGAAGAGGATAGTGTTAGAGTATGAGATCAACTAGAACTCTTCCACCATAGAAGAGTAGCATATGTATCCTAGTCAATCTCTAACTACTAACTCCTTAAATATAAGTTTTGTTCTCTTTTATAGATAATGCACATAAGCAGAAGTTAAACGTGAATTGAGAGCAAAATAGCAAGGAAATTTCGCAAGAAATTTATGTGTGATTCAAGCGTGCAATCCTGAATCTACTTGAATAAGATAGAAGAACCAATTCCAAGTGTCTATATTTTATTCTAGCTCAATTGTAGTAGGTGATTTTACATTGTACCTTTTAGATTTTATAGAAGTAATTGTATTAGGTACTTAGAGTGTTCAAGTTAAAGTTAACTCGAAGTTGTCGCAACAGTTGAGGTGTTGTGCAACAATGGGATTAGAGTTAATCTTCTATTTACAAAAGAGTTTTTGTAAATGTAGTTTTTGGCTCAGTTATTTTAGTGGAAGTTTGGGAAAATCCTACTAAGTAGTAGGTCGTAGTTTTTTTTCACCTTTTGAGCCAGGTATTTTCCACGTAAAAATCTTTGTGTTCTTTATTTTCTTTACTTATTATTCCGCAAACAATAGTAGTTAGAACATATAGAAGAACCAAGTCCTTCTATAATCAAGTTAAGTGAAAATTGGGTACCACACAAATCACCCCCTTCTTGTGTGGTATTGAAGTATAAACATCAATTGGTATCAGAGCGGGTTATCCTTGAAGAGGGTAACACCTTAGGAAAAGATCAAGATGAGTGCACCGCCTGAAAATTGGGAAGGGCAATCCACTACTAGCCCCCCACTCTTTAATGGTCAGTACTATTCTTGGTGGAAGAACATGATGAGAGACCACATCATATGAGAAGACTATAAACTCTGGGACATAGTTACTGATGGACCCTTGGCTACTACAAAGAAGAATGCTGAAGGAGTGGACGTACCAAAGACAAGAGCTGACTGCACTTCTGAAGATATGAAGAAATGGGAAAAAAATGCCAAGCCCAAGAAATGACTTGTGTATGGACTAGGTCTAGACGAGTACATCAGGATTCAAAGTTGTACCACTGCTAAGGAGATATGGGACACATTACAAGTGGCTTATGAAGGAACTCATCAAGTAAAGAGATCAAGAGAAACAATGTTATATTCTCAATATGAGAATTTCACTATGAAGGAAGGAGAAACTATCCAGGAGATGTACACAAGCTTCACAACACTAACAAATGAACTTAAATCTCTTGGGAGAATTATCCTTGAAGAAGACAAGGTTTAGAAAATCTTGACAAGGGTCTTACTAGTAACTTGGGAAAGCAAAATCACTGCTATTCAGGAATCAAAGAACATTGTTACTCTCAAGTTTGATAACTGATTGGAAATCTCACTACCTATGAACTGAGAAGGCAAACCCTGAAAATGGATGCACCCAAAAATGAAAGGAGTGTCGCTCTTAGAATAGTTGAAGGTGCAAATCTAGAGGATGATGAAATGTCCATGATCACAAGGAATTTCAAAAAGTACGAGAGGAAAAGGTTCTTCAAGAGGTAAAACCTTCAACAAACCAAGGTCTCCTGAGAAACAGACCAATGATGGCTAATACAAACATGGCAAGACTGACCACATGATCAAGAATGTCCTTAGTGGGAAATTGAATGGAAGAAGGAAAGGGCTAAACGAAGGAACAGGAAGAAGGAACAGGTTCAACCCAAAAGGAACAATGGATCAAAAAGGGTTGTGGTTGCAGCTTGGGGAGAAACATCAGATGGGGATTCAAAAGATGAAGCTGGAGATGAACAAGCACTTATGGACATCGAAGAAGCGGATGATGAACAAGAGGTAAGTATGATTCATCTTAAATACAAGATTAAATTTTTGTCTAAAGAAAGCTTATCTGAATTATTGCTATATTTCATCAATGAGTCTGAGGTAATAAATAATGAGAAGGAACAACTGTCTAGGGAGTGTGTGATTTTAAAAGCCAAGTGCAAAAATCTAGAATCTAGGGCTAATAAGAGTGATAGTAAAAATGCTGAGTTGAAGAACCAGGTTCTTGAACTTGACACCAGTGTCTTATCACTTAGGTCTGAAAATTTAAAACTAAAATTAGGAACAGGTAAGAAGAAAGCTGATCATACACATATCACCTTGGAAGAAAATCTAAGAAAAATGAAGGATGAGATGTACAAGAAAGATGAACAAATAAGAGTCTTAAAAGAAGACTTAGGGAAGGTAAAGCATGAACTAGACATAACTTGCAAATGGAATAAGGCTTCTGATGCACTATCCTGGCTACAAGAACACCACAGTAGCAACAAGAGAGGACTTGTATATGGGACCCAAGCACCTAAGTGGGATCCTAAAATCAAGTACATTACTCTCCCTGAAAACAAAATCTGCACACATTGTGGCAAGACTAGTCATTAAAAAAGTGAATGTAATACAAAGAAAAAGGCCAGTCAAAAGAACAAAATCTTTGTTCTAGAGAATAATAGGCTGCCTGGATAGGCCAAAAGGAATTTAATTTACCTATTTGCCTATAGAAAGGGACCCAAACATGTTTGGGTTCCTAAGACTAACCCCTAATTTGTTTTTGCAGGTCCACGTGAAGGGAAATAGCCAAATATGGTACATAGATAGTGGCTGCTCAAAACGTAGGTCTGGAAGCAAGAACAAGTTCCTTTCACTTGATGACTTAAAAGGAGGTAATGTCTCCTTTGAAAATAGGAAGAAAGGTGAGATTATTGGGGTTGGAAAGGTAGGTAAGTCAAACTCACATTCCATTGAGAATGTCTACTTGCTAGATGGCTTGAATATATAGCCTAATCAATGTATCACAACTGTGTGACAGAATTAACCTTGTAGATTTTACCTCTATCAAATGCTCTGTGATTAATCTTGCCACTGACAAGATTGTTTTGCAGGGAAAAAGAGTTAACAATATTTACATTGTACATTTGTCAACACTTTTAGATAATGAACTCACTTGCTTGAATGCGTTGGACAATGATCCCCTTCTGTGGCACAAAAGACTTGGTCATACAAGTCTAAATAAACTCAACAAATTAGTCTCCAAGGACCTGGTGATAGGGTTACCTAACATCAAGTTCAAGGAAGACAAAGTTTATGAGGCTTGTGCATGGGGAAAGCAGGTAAGATCATCTTTTAAAAGCAAGAGAATGGTAAGAACAACTAGGATGATGGAACTGGTTCATATGGATCTGTATGGTCCAATGAGAACATTGAGTAGAGGTGGTAATAAATATGTGATGGTACTTGTTGATGATTATTCTAGGTTTACCTGGGTAGTGTTTTTAACATCTAAGGATGAAGCATTTGACATGTTTACTGCCTTTGTTCAAAAAACTCAAAAATAACTAGGTAATCAACTTGCATCAATCAGGTCTGATTTTTGTGCCCATTGGACTCCTTAACAAAATGGAGTAGTTGAAAAAAAGAATAGGACTCTTGAAGATATGGCTAGGACTATGGTTCTTTCTAGTAAAATGTCCTATAACTTCTGGGTAGAGGCTGTAAATACTGCATGTTACATCATTAATAGATGCATGACTAATCCTCTTGTAGAGAAGACTCCCTATGATTTACTTAAAGGGAGAAAACCAAATATATCCCATCTTAGGGCATTTGTATGCAAAAGCTTTGTGCACAATAATGGAAAGGACTCCCTAGGTAAGTTTGATCTCATAAGTGATGAAGAAGTATTCTTTGGATATTCTTAATATAGTAATGCTTATAAAGTGTACAACAAAAGAACTGTGTGTGTAGAAGAAAGTGTACATTTAGTTTTTGATGAAACTAACATTATTTTAAGAGACAAGAACATGAAGATGAAGCTATTGGGCTGGTAAAAGAATTGAGTGAAGTCTTAGCTCAAGCTAAAGATGCACCAAAAGAAGGAACATGTGATGGAACAGGTTCTTCCATCCAGGGCAGCCTGACAGGGGGAACTGAACAAAGAAGAACTGAAACCAATTCCCTAAAGGAACCTGTTCATAACCATGTTCCTCAGCAACAGAACATAGGAGAAATATCAAGAAGAAATCAGTTGGTTGTGAAATATCACAAGTATCAAAGTTCTCATCCCATTGAGAACATAATCGTTGATCCAACATCTGGAGGTAAAAATAGATCGTAGTTAAAGAATATGTGTTCTTTTGATGCTTTCTTATCTCTTATTGAACCTAAAAATGTTGATCAGGCTTTGCAGGATGCATATTGGGTAAATGCAATGCAAGATGAACTCAATCAGTTTGAGAGAAGTCAAGTTTGGCATCTAGTTCCAAGACCCAAGGACAGATCAATAATTAGCACTAAATGGGTCTTCAGAAACAAGCTTGATAAAGATGGAACTGTTACAAGGAACAAGGAAAGATTGGTGGTCCAAGGTTATAATCAAGAGGAGGTCATAGATTATGATGAGACCTTTGCGCCAGTTTCAAGACTTGAGGCAATAAGACTCCTTATAGCCTTTGCAGCACACATGGAATTCACTCTTCATTAGATGGGTGTAAAAAGTGCCTTCCTGAATGGCTACCTAAAAGAAGAAGTGTTTGTCAAACAACCTCCAGGGATTGAGATCAAGGAGTGTCCGGAACATGTGTACAAATTAGACAAGGCTCTCTATGGACTCAAGTAGGCTCCTCGGGCATGGTATGAACGACTGTCCAAATTCCTGCTTGAACATGGCTACAAAAGAGGTCAAATTGACAGTACTTTATTCTTGAGGGAAAAAGATAAGGATCTTCTTGTAGTACAAATATATGTTGATGACATAATTTTTGGGGCAACCACTGACAAACTAAGTAAGGATTTTGCCAAATTAATGGGGAGTAAGTTTGAAATGAGTATGATGGGTGAGCTTACTTTTTCTTAGGCTTACAGATCAAACAAAACCCAAATGGAACCATGATACATCAGCAGAAATATGCAAAAAAGTTGATTAAAAAGTTTAAATGGATGAATCAAAGGAAATAGACACACCATTGCAACAACTACTAAATTGGACATAGATGAACCTGGTTCATCTGTTGATCAGAAGTTGTATAAGGGTATGATTGGTTCACTCTTGTATCTTACTACTAGCAGACCTGACATAGTTTTCAGTGTAGGGCTTTATGCCCCTTTTCAGGAAAATCCTAAGGAATCTCATTTGACTGTTGTCAAGAGGATACTGAGATATTTGAAAGGCACTACTAATATTTGTCTTTGGTACCCTAAAGGTAGTAATTTCAATCTAGTAGGGTATACTGATGTTGACTATACATGTTTCATTGTGGATAGGAAGAGCACCTCGGGTACGACTCATTTTCTTTGTCATGTCTTGTATCATGGGCTATTAAAAAGCAGAATTCAGTGGCCTTATCCACTGTTGAGGCTGAATATGTTGTTGTTGTGTGCTCAATTGTTGTGGATCAAACATTAGTTGATAGTTTTTCGCATTGAAGTTGGTTGCATTCCTATCTTCTATGATAACACTAGTGTTATAAGTATGACAAAGAACTCAGTTCATCATAAGAGAACTAAGCACATAGATGTTAAACATCACTTCTTAAGGGATAACTATGAGAAAGGATGGATTATCATAGATTTTTGTGCTACTAATAAACAAATTGCTGGCATCTTTACTAAAGCAATGAGTAGAGAAAGCGTTGAAAGGAATAAGTTGGAATTAAGGATGATTAAGATCACCTAATGGGACCAGCTCAGAATGTTGTTGATACCCAATTTTTCTCTGTATATTTTTTATATGCAAAATAGTATATTTATGCATATATAAGCATGGCCAAGTGTTTTATTTTTTTTTTCTAATTTATAAAAGATTTTTTAAAACCAATTTATTGCCTTATTTTAACAGTACAAAAACTAATAATTATTCCAAAAATTATCATTTTGTTGATTCAGTTATTTTATTCTAATATTTATACCAAAATATAGCTAAGGTGATTTTTGCACATTTTTATAAATTGGTTTGGTATTTTCAAATCTGAATTACACTTAATTGCAATATTAGACTATTTTAAGAATTAATTGCATTTATAATTACAAATTTGATTCCAGTATTTTTTTAATCCAATATTTTTATACTATTAACTAATTTGGCACCTTTAATTTATTTTAATAAGTCATTTTACTATTTTTATAAAATAAAAAGGGAAAAAGTGGATATTTAAAATCTAGCCATATTTCATTTCAATTTTAGCCCAAATTTACCTCTCATTAAACCCCAATTTCGATTTCTAATGGACCAGACCCAAATCCTAAATTAACCCACTAGGATCCATCTTATGATCTAGGTCGACGATCATTTTGATCAACAACCACGATTCCCCATTGCCTTTTTAATCTCCCAAAACCCCTAACCCTAAGCCATTTCATCTAAGATGCCGCCTTCGAATCCCTTCGTCTCTCAAGCTCTCTCGAACATTTCTGAAACCCTAATCGTCTCCTACTGTCTTCAACCGTGAAACCCACCGGAAACCATGGTTTCTCCGGCCATGAGGGTCCTATACTCACCTCTTATTACTCTTATATGCCTGATACTTGAAGATTCGAGGCCAGACCTCGAAGCTTTGCTCTCAGACCTTTATCTATTCAAGGTTCTTTGGTCATCTGCGGCCTTGCTCCAGCATGCTATAGTTGTTTGAGTCTGATTCCGACCTCTCTGACTTAGGTCAATGACCTTTCAAAGCCTTTCTCATTCTAGGGTTCTTCTGAAACCCTAACCCTTCGAGGTTTTCGCCGATTCTTTTTTGATCTGTTGTGTATCTATGCTCTACTGGAGTTTTCAAATGATTTCCCTTACTTTATTTTTGAAAATTACTTTCAAAACCCTTATTTTCCCATTTAGGGTTTTCTCGAAAGTGTTAAGTGTTTTATGATTTTTCTTCTTTGTTATTCTTGTGTTTGCCTCTGTTGTGTTCTCATATCATCTTTTGTATGCTTATTTTACTATGTTTTCCTATACTATGGTCTCGTAGACTTCTGTACTGTATTTTACCATGTTCTTATATGTTTTACTATGTTTTCCTATATGCTTTTCTGCTATATTTTTCCGGTGTTCTTGTGTTCTTCTACTGTATTTTCCTGCTAAGTTTTTATGTTTCTTTGTTTTCCTTCTACTGAGCCCTGTTTGAGTTTCTTCTAAGCATGATTTCCTACTATTTTTATCAGTATTTGCCATTATGTTCTTTGAATCCTTCTACTGTGATTGCATGCTACTTCGCTATCATATTCTTCATAAGTTCTATTGTTCAAGAAGCCTGTCCTTTTTTGAAACTTCTGAACATGATTTTGATTCAATTTCGTACCCCCCTCATCCTTGCTTTATGGTTTGATTGAACTAGGGTTTCATTTCGAAACCCCTAATTCTTTCAGAATGATTTCGATTCTTTGAATTGAGTTGGGATTTCTTTGTTTTCCTATGACTGTGACCTTTGCTAAACTCTTATATACTGGACTTTCTACTGATTTACACGATAATCTTCTTTCATGCTCACATGATCCTTATATATGATGAATTTTCCTCTTAATGGTTTTCAAATTTGCAAATTAGTGTAAACTTCCTTCTGAATATAGCTTGATCGATTTCTTTTCATCTTTTCCTATGTGACTCGACTTAGGTAAAACCATTCTTCATCTTTATCACTCGGTTCCTTCATGCCAAATTTCATACCTTTTGTGATTTATTGGCTGGTAATTGATTCCCTTGCCTTATTTGCACAAAATGTGTATTGTCAAAACCCTGTCCTTAAATAGCCTTTATTTATTTTCCCTCAATTGCATGTTTTTCACAAAGTGTTTGATGAATTTCTTTCCTTAAATGGTTTTACCTGTTTGAATCTGAATCCCTTAATTAAAGGGAATCTTATGTAAATTGATTTACAATTAGTCTTCAATTATTTTCTTACCTTATTTTCTCATGACTTTCACACTATAAATACATGACCCCCTTTAACATAAAGCACACACGATTTTAATAATCTTCCACTACTACAATTCACAATTCTTCTGAACTCTTACTCTCACATAAGAGAACTCTCTCTTGTCTGCATTCTGACTTTCACCAGACTACCGCTTTCCCTATTTTTGTTTCCTCGAAACTGGTATGTCCTAATTTTAGTTCAACATCTCCCCAATGTGTTTACTTATAGTATCTATGTCCATGTCTAGTTTACTGTCTATGTAGATTTCAATATTTAATTTAGTACGCCTATGATCTACTACATGTTTCTACTGTGAATCTTTGCTCCCTATCCCATTACCCCTATGTGTTTGTGAGTGGTGACTTAGGGTATGTCAACAAGAGTTATTGCCTATGAACTGGGTTCTGAATCAATGAGGCCTTAACCTCTAAAAATCAGGCTGGAGGGTATGCCAGCACATCCCATTGCTAGGTATGCCCATCAGCCTACTCTTCTTGGGTTCTTGTAAATTCCTCACTCCCCTATACCCTTATGTGTTCTAATTTTAAATTATTCCCTTTTCCCTTTCCTCTTTCAGAATTTCACTATTGCACTTGCACTCTCTCTTAGTTCCTAAGTTCTGCCCCACTCTTGTGAGCCGTTCCTTGGGACCTTGAATTCCCTCTGGACTTGGACACCTGAGGGTTGGCCCTTCCACACTGCACTTTGACTTAATATGGTGTTACATTTGGGTGTAAGCACTGCCCGGAGTTCTTAAGAAACACTTAGGGAACTCTGATACACCCAAGTGGTAGAAAGGCTTTGAACATTGATCTCTTGGAATTGGTTCATCTCATGTTTCAGACAAGGAGCCTGAATTAGGCTCCCCTTCTTTGTACTTTTAATTTCTAATGTATTTTTCCTTTCTTGCATTTATTCTAGGCTGTAACAACTTTGTAATAAACTTTTGGGGATGATAAGTGAAAAGGGAGGGGTAACCATGCATGTATATGGGTAGATAACTTGCTTATAGGAATCTCTAATTCCTGCAGTTTTTTCCGTATAGTTATCATGCCTATAAGACTTATGTATTTTCACATAGTTTCCGTGCTTATAAGACTTATGCATCCTTCATGTAGTTACCATGACTATAAGACTTATATATTCTTATATAGTTATCATGCCTATAAGATTTCCGCATCTCACTTAGCTACCACGTCTATAAGAACTTCTGCATTCTTATTTAGATGACATGACTACTAGAATTTCGGCACTCATACATAGATACCATATCTATAGGATGCACATGCATGTAGATAATATGCCTATAGGTTCTTTCTGCTTCTTGCATACTCATCTATCATTAGGCAAACTTTTCTATAGGCCCTAACAACAAAAAGTGTAATCAGATAGCACGCACTGTTTAGATATCATGTTATATGATTTTTGCACTCTTCTATGTTTGTAACAATGATTTAAGTTGTCAAACACATAGAAAGCATGGCTATAGGTGTTCTAATTCAAATCTTAATAGCCTCACTCGTTTATGAGTCTAAAAATTATCAGTAATAATGTGTTACCAACAGCAGAACTCGTGTATTTCTAAAAACTCATTTTTTAACTAGCAACTTCCCTTATATCAGTATGTAATTAGTTCATACTCTCATTTATGAAATCTGCATATATCATGCCTATATGTTTTCATCTATCACTTAGGCAAGCCTTAGGATGAAAGTTAAACTGCGCCTGTCTTTATTAATTATAACCATCGGGTAGGTCTACTTCCAACTTTTTATCTGAAAATATGAGATAAATCAACATGCCTTAAGTTTTAAGTTTAATCAGACCCTAATCAGTACGTGCAAGACATGCTAAACTATATTCTCTATTTGATCTAAGGAGGTCTGTTTGAGCCTTATTTTCTTGAATGCTTTTCCCATATTTGATCTATGTGTTTTGATTGTCGCCTTAGAATTTTGTCCTTTTAAAACTATAAAACCTTACACCCCTTCCCTTTAGGATTAGTAGTCCCAAATGCCTCCGGGACTGATAGGATTGGGGCGGGTAATAGCATGTAATAAGTAAAACGAGTTCATTCCGTGTTTAATACCTTAATGTGGTGGGAAATGGTAGATATGGATATGATGACCACGCGATAACACCACGTGTATAAGTGGTTACCGGATGTTGTGTGTGGTGACCATATTATTTATAAACCTAGGATTCCCCTCTCTTTTACTTGCTTATTTCCTTGTTTATTTTTTTCTAATTTTTCAAACTATTCTTCTCAAAATTCAGCTTTTCTTTTGTTTCTTTTAACTTCATCTATTTGCAACCATTATGTGAATATCCCCTCTAATTTGAAAGTCTTAGTTGCTTACATGTTATTTATGCTTAATGTCACAACGATTGTTTGGCCGGGAACCACACTAGTGGATTCTGAGGGGTGCCTAACACCTTCCCCATGGAATAATTTCAAGCCCTTACCCAATCTCTGGTTATTCAAATGAAACCCTTCTTAGTGTCCTAATGCACTTAAATCATTAGGTGGTAACTCTTCAATTCTTTTAAACCCAATTCCCAAACGGAAACGAGTTGTCCTTCCAAATGTCATAAACCCGATTTCGTGAGAAAAAGGGGGCGCGACAGTATGGCGACTCTGCTGGGGATTTCTTTTAGGCTTTTACCATTTCAAGCTATTACGGTGACTTTACATTTCTTATACGTCTTTACTTGTTTAATCTCTTTAAGTATTTAATTCCTTCTTCTACCATGAAACTTACTTATCTTTTTCTTTCTTTTCTTTATTTCTTTTACTGCTTTCCTTTATTGCAATCCCGTATTACCGTTTAAATTATTGTAATCATTATTATGAACGTGCAAATACATGGAAACTTGTTTTAATTATCACATAAGCATGTTTCAACATCATATTCCACTTGTGACAAACAAAATACCATAGCAACGCTTATAATGAGTGGTTGCGCTCTTGCGATATTATCACCTCCTAAATCCGACAAAGGTATATTTGCGGTAAAACTAGTCGATCAACGTTGTAGTCGATGGTTTCGCGCCTTTCCCTCTTGAGTTATACGCTCAAGGGTACCAGTCTAATACCCCATAGAAAACCTTACCCTGTTTAAATTGTGCATGCAACATGGTTTGTCACGACCCTACTTCTCCCTCCGTGAACATGTCGTGACAGTACCTAGTCCCTACGACTAGGTAAGCCTAACAATGCGGAAGATAAACCATAATTGCGGAAGAAAGTAAATAAAACTGAACTGGTAAACTCAAACGGTGTTTAAGGTGCCGCTCGTCACATACCATAACAATTCTCGAAGCTAACAACATTCTCAAAACCTAAAAACTCACAAATCACAAGCTAAGGGATACATAAGAGGCTCTGACTCAAGAATATCTATACGAATGAAAATCTTGATAGAACTATACTTATTACAGAAGTTAGAAAGTGACTCCTCAGTCTGCGAACGTAGCAGATATACCTCGAAGTCTCTATAGAATGCCTCCTTCCTAGGCTGATAGAGCTGAACGGAAGTACATGTATCTGCACAACAAAAATGTGCAGAAGAGTAGCAAGAGCACACCACGGCGGTGCCCAGTAAGTATCAAGACTAACCTCGGTGGAGTAGTGACGAGGAACAGTCAAGGCACCTACCGGTCAAGTAAACAGTATAATCATAGGAAAAATGGAACTGATATATATATATATATATATATATATATATATATAAAGTCTGCATGAATGACTAAAAATGCTACAATTTCCATTAAGGAAAAGAGGACAACAAGTAACAACGAGAATATAATAAATGATGATACG
>MU746346.1:80804-93096 GCA_026770625.1 Nicotiana glauca
TCTGACAAACCACAACTCACGAGAAACCCAGCATCTGAAATCTAACACTTGGCATCTTGTGCCCCATCAATCTCACGGTCATGCTGACAACTAACTGGATAACTAGGACGACTCTCACATATATAATGGACGAACGAGGGCATATCTCTACCCTTAACAAAATCGGAAGGAATTCACCTCTAATGGGGTGTCCAACTACGTGTATGCTAGTGCAAGTGATTTTGACAAGAATTTTCCCAACTAGTAAACATGAAAAGGAGAGCAGACTGCACGTATGAATATTTCCTCACAACTTCCAAGCTGTAAAGCTCATACAGGTAAACAACCCACAATCACAATATTAAAAAAATAGGAATGCCTCCACAAGTCGTCACAATTTTTTACATTCCAACCTTGACATAGCCCACCTTATTATGCCACGCGTGCAAATAATAAGATAATAGGCACCACCTTATTTCCCTACACGTGCATCACAATGTTCCCACCTTATTCCACCATATGCGCAACCCACATATAACATATCTCGCCTTATTACGCCGCATGTGCAAAACATCAATAGCAACAATAGCACGACAAAGACCTCATGCAACCCTTCAACAACAACCACACGGCAGAGACCTCATGCATCACGGTACCATCAGTCACACTACAGCAACCATGTGCATCATAGTATCAACAACAGCATGGCAGAAACCTCGTGCATCACAATATCAACAACAACACGACAGAAACCTCGTACATCACAGTCTCAAGTACCACACAATAAATGCTAGTAAATACAGGAACAAAGCAAGAGAGTCAACTCAGGTATTTTAGTTCACCAATAGACGATACAACTAACTCATAAGGAATAACCGTAATAGAGAAATACCAAGCGCAATAAGAGCAACTCAACACGGGGAAAATAGTACGAAACAACTATTCCATAATGCTCAGTTCAACAACAAGGAAGTTAACATAACTCAAATAATTACAATTAAGGAAATATCAACTAAACATAGGATATCTAACTTCTTTCCATTTATGACCAATGAATTACATGAGTGATAGAAACAATACCTACCTCGAGCCTTAATTAAGGAAGACTCAAGTCCTAAGGGGAAGTCCCCCACATAAGGTTAGGCAAGATACTTACCTCGAGCCGACTAAAATCAATTAGCAACCATGTTCTTGCCACGAGTACTCGACTCCAAATGACCCAAATCTATTTAATTAAATCACACATTGTAAATAACATCTCAAGCAACTGATTCTATTATTTAAGTTAAAGCTAAGACTCAAATTTAGGTAAAATAACCAAAATGCCCCTCAAGCCAATGTCTTGGAACCGGACGAATTTAACATTTTTAGAACCTTCGTACTCTCACGAGTCTAACCATGTAAAACTCTCTCAAATTAGAGGTCAAACACCCCCTCAAAACTCAATAATTTGGTCTATGAAGTTCTACCCATTTTTGATTAAAAATCTGAAATTAAAGGATGAAACTAAGAGGAGATTCGTGGAAGTTGGTCTAAATCGAGTGAGAAGCACTTACCCAAGATGCCCAGGTGGATTCCCTTCAAAAATTGCCAAGACCCGAGTTCTAGAAGTCAAAATGTGATTAAATGGTGAAACCCTTGAATTTGGGATTTAAATCTGTCTGCCCAGATTTTATTCATAATGGANTCCCAATAAGAAAAAGAGGACAACATGTAACAATGAGAATATAATAAGTGATGATACGAAATGACGGCAAATTCACAATCCAAATCCTAAGGTCACAACACAGCAAGGGGAAAAACAAGTCAATAACTCGTATCCTACAATGATGTTCACAAAAGGTCTTGATCAACTTCTTCCCACAATTCTACAAAATATCTCTGACAAACAACAACTCACGAGAAACCCATCATCTGAAATCTAACCCTTGGCATCCTGTTCCCCATCAATCTCACGGTCATGCTGACAACTAACTCGCTAACTAGGACCACTCTCACATATATAATGGATGAACGAGGGTGTATCTCCACCCTTAACAAAATCGGAAGGAATTCACCTCTAATGGGGTGTCCAACTATGTGCATGCTTGTGCAAGTGTTTTTGACAAGAATTTTCCCAACTAGTAAACATGAAAAGGAGAACGGACTGCACGTACGAATATTTCCTCACAACTTCCAAGCGGTAAAGCTCATACAGGTAAACAACCCACAATCACAATATTAAACAAATAGGAATGCCTCCACAGGCCGTCATAATTCTTTACAATCTACCCCTGACATAAGCCACCTTATTACGCCACGCATGCAAATAATAAGATAATAGGCACCGCCTAATTTCTCCACACGTGCATCACGATGTTCCCACCTTATTTCTCCACATGCGCAACCCACATATTAGCATATAACATATCCCGCCTTATTACGCCGCATGTGCAAAACATCAATAACAATAATAGCATGGCAAAGACCTAGTGCAACCCTTCAACAACAACCGCACGATAAAGACCTCGTGCATCACGGTACCATCAGTCGCACGGAAGAAACCTCGTGCATCATATTATCAACAACAACACGACAGAAACCTCATGCATCACTGTATCAACAATAACACGGCAGAAACCTCGTGCATCACAGTCTCAAGTACCACACAACAAATGATAATAAATACAGGAATAAAGCAAGAGAGTCAACTCGGGTATTTCAGTTCACCAACAGACGGTACAACAAACTCATAAGGAATAACCGTAATAGAGAAATACCAAGCGCAATAAGAGCAACTCAACAAGGGAGAAATAGTACGAAACAACGATTCCATAATACTCAGTTCAACAACAAAGAAGTTAACATGAATCAAATAATTACAATTAAGTAAATATCAACTAAACATAGGATATCTAACTTCTTTCCAATTAAGACCAACTAATTACACGGGAGATAGAAATAATACTTTCCAGATAAAGACAAGCAGGTAGGAATGATAATGTGACTATAGAAGGGTAAATGTCTATAGTTAAATAAGGAAAAGACAATTAGTGAACCAGAATAACCAAAAAGGGCAGATAAATTCCAAGTAATTCATGTAAAGGTGAAACCAATAACAGGGAACTCAATCGTATCAAGAACAACTTCATATTCGGGGATTACAAAGATCTAAGAGCCTAAAAGGGGGAATTTTCCACAAATAAATCTGAGTACGCACTCGTCACCTCACGTACAAGGAATACAATCAACAAGGAAGACTCAAGTCCTAAGGGGAAGTCCCCCACACAAGGTTAGGCAAGATATTTACCTCGAGCCGGCTAAAATCAACTAGCAACCACGTTCTTGCCACGAGTACTCGACTCCAAATGACCCAAATCTATTCAATTAAATCACACGTTGTAAATAACATCTCAAGCAACTAATTCTATTATTTAATTTAAAGCTAAGACGCAAATTTAGGTAAAATGACCAAAATATCCATCAGGCCAACGTCTCGGAACTGGATGAATTTAATATTTTCAGAACCCTCGTACTCTCATGAGTCTAACCATGTTAAATCTCTCAAATTGGAGGTCAAACACCCCCTCAAAACTCAATAATTCGGTCTATGAAGTTCTACCCATTTTTCATTAAAAATCTGAAATTAAAGCATGAAATTAAGAGGAGATTCATGGAAATTGGTCTAAATGGAGTGAGAAGCACTTACTCAAGATGCCCAAGTGAAAATCACTTCAAAAATTGCCAAGAGCCGAGTTCTAGAAGTCAAAATTGATTAAATGGTGAAACCCTCGAATTTGGGATTTAAATCTGTCTGCCCAGATTTTATTCATTGCGATCGTGGAACAGTTGTTGCGATCACATAGAGGAAACTCAAGAAGACCCAGAATTGTACATTGCATTCGCGTGAAGAGGGATGTGAACGTGAAGGGAATGAGATGTGGCTTATGCGATCACATAGAGTCTCATGCGAACATGGAGAGGAATGGTGGTCAACTGCCGCATGTCCTAATTTGCACTATGCAAATGCGTGGCAGAAGATGCGATTGCGAAGAAGAGAGAAATAGCCTTTCTCAATCATGGAAGTCTTCATGTGAATGCGATGAAGGTTTTTGAGGTGGTCTTCAGCAAAGCATCGCGATCGCGGTAGAAGCATCGCGATCGCTTAAAAGGATATCAGAAGTAGCAGTTTCAGCAGTTCAAAAATGGAAGAAAATAACCCGTAGCCAATCCGAACCACACCTGAGGTGCCCGGGACCCCGTCTAATCACACACACAAGTCATATAATCTAATATGGACTTGCTCGAAGTTTCAAATCACTTAAAGCAACATCAAAACGACGAATTAAACCAAAAATCAAGCTTATGAACTTCCAAATCTTCAAAATATGCTTTCGATAAAAAACCTAACCAAATCACGTACGAATTACATGAAATTTTACACACACATCCCAAATGACATGACAGAGCTACTGCAACTTCTGGAATTCCATTCCGACCCTTGGATCAAAATCTCACTATCGGACCGGAACTTCAAAAATTCAAACTTCGGCATTTCACGACTAAATTAGCTACGGACTTCCAAAACACATTCCGAACACACTCCCAACCCCGAAATCACCTACCAGAGCTAACACAACCATCAGATTTCCATTCCGAGGCCATCTCCATGTTGTTCCGATTACGGAAAACTTTCCAACACTTAAGCTCTCATTCAGGTACTAAGTGTCCCAAAACTCTCTGAAGTTCAAAACCGAACACCCCGACAATTAAAAGTAGCATAAATACACTTGGAAAAATCAGTTAATAGGAGATCGGGGCATTAATTCTTAAGACGACTGGGTCGTCATATGGTCAAACCTAGCCGAGTCAGTTATGATGTCTGCATAATGACTCTTTAAGTTAGACTTGTCCAAAGTCCACTAGGTTTCGCCAAAAACCCAAATGGACACTACCACGTTTTGTGCATTTATTTGGAAAACTAAATGTTTCCATGTTAATTATTAATATTTAGTAGTCGACTCTGGTGGGGGTAAGGGCCTAACACTTTGTCTTGCATAAATATGAGGCACGAAGTCCCCGGATTTGGCATGGTCACCAACATCCACCCACAATTGCTAAACTGGTAGGAAGATCTTCATTCTAGTGATCAGACTCTTGTCCGAAAATACCTAGGAAATCTACCTACTCTTTTGGAAATCCAGCCTAACAACAAAATCATAGAAGCTGCTACTCTATTCTAGGATTGTGATAGGTCTGTGTTCTGCTTTGGAGACATGGAGATGACACCATTTCTCGAGGAAATAGGATAACTAACTGGTTTACCATGGGAAACTCTGGGTTTATTAATGCCAAAAAATCGCAAAGGTGGAGGTTTTCTTAAAATGATGGGTCTAAAGAAGAATCCAAACTTGACATGTTTGAAGGAGTCATATATTCCTTTTGACTACTTGTACAAAAGGAACAGTCACAACAAAATCTTACCGTACTTATGCTGATGAGTTCGCCTTTACATTATTGGGGCATATTCATCGAAGGGTCTTGGTCTTCATGTTCTATTTCTTGGGGATGATATTGTTTACAATGAAGAAAGAAAGAAACCATACAAGGCTAGCTATGGTCACCAAAAATCTAATGGAAGGAATTGACGGACAACCATTCAGTCTTGTACCGATGATCATCGCAGAAATATACCGAGCCCGGGAAAGGTGTCAATAAGGGGCCAAATACTTTGAGGGTTGTAATATGCCACTTCAACTATGGCTCGTGGAATTTCTCCAAAGGGGTGAGAACCGACAGGAAATCCATCGAAGGGCCTGGGATGATGATATCACTCTCCATTACCCAAAAGAGAATGAATTACATGCCTAACATGTTCGCCCAACCGGATAATGCTAGAGAATGGGTCGAACTCTTCGAAAATCTGACTGATGACCAAGTATAGTGGATGTTTGAGTGGTTCCCTACTGAAGAATTCATCGTTCGATCCAGGTATGCGCCATTTCTGATACTAATCGGTTTGAGGGGGACCTTCCCTTATGTCCATCTCCGAGTTATGAGACAGGCTGGTAGGAAGCAGGTTATACCAATTGTCGACAAGATGAGTCACTTCCAGGCTGACTTCTAGAATGACGATAGCCCTTACAGGTGCCAAGCTCAGCATATGTTGCATTGCAAGATTGTCTTGGAAAAGGACACCATTGAACCAAACAGATAACATGCAGGTTTCAATCCCTATTAATCAGGTTGGTTAGAGGACAATCACAATAGTCTGGGTCAACCCAAGTTTGTTCAAGGTAACAAGATCATCGATGAACGTGCAAATATGTGGCAACTTGTTTTAGTTATTGCATAAGCATGTTTTCAACATCATATTCCACTCGTGCCAAAAAAAATACTATAGCAACACGTATAATGTGTGGTTGCGCTCTTCCAATATTATCACCCCTAAATCCGGCAATGGCATATTTGTGGTAAAACCAGTCGATCAACGGTGTAGTCGACGGTTTCACACCTTTCCCTATTGAGTTGTCCTCTAAAGAGTATCAGTCTAACACCCCATACTAACCTTACTCTGTTTAATTGTGCATGCATCATGGTCAAACCTAGCTGAGTCAGTTATGCTGTCCGCATAATGACTCTTTGAGATATAATTGTCCAAAGTCCACTGGGTTTCCCTGAAACCCGAACGGACGCTACCACGTTTTGTACATTTATTTGGACAACTAAGTGCTTCTATGCCAATTATTGATATTTAGTAGTCGAGTCTGGTGGGGGTAAGTGCCTAACACTTTGTCTTGCAGAAATATAAGGCACGAAGTCCCGAGATTCGCCATGGCCACCAACATTCATCCGAAATTGCTAAACTGGTTGGAAGATCTTCATTCCAGTGATCAAACTCTTGTTAGGAAATATCTAGGAAATCTACCTTCTCTCCTGGAAATTCAACCCAACAACAAAATCATAGAAGTTGCTACTCTATTCTGGCATTATGATAGGTCTGTATTCTGCTTCGGGGGCATTGAGATGACACCATTGCTTGAGGAAATAGGAGGACTGGCTGGAATACCGTGGGAAACTCCGTGTTTGTTGATGCCGGAAAACCGCAAAGGTAGAGGTTTTCTCAAAATAATGGGTCTAAATAAAAATCCAGACTTGACATGTTTGAAGTAGTCGTACATTCCCTTTGGCTATTTGTACGAGAGGTATGATTACGACAAATCTTACCGTACTAATCCTGATGAGTTCGCCCTTACATCATTGGGGCATATTCACCGAAGGGTATTTTTCTTCATGTTCTGTTTCTTGGGGATGATAGTGTTTCCAATGAAGAAAGCAAGAATCCATACTAGGCTAGCTATGGTCACCAAAACTCTAATGGAAGGAATTGATGGACAAACCATTCAGTCTTGTGCCAATGATCATCGCAGAAATATACCGAGCCCTGGAAAGGTGTCAACAAGGGGCCAAACACTTCGAGCGTTGTAATCTGCTACTTCAACTTTGGCTCATGCAACGTCTCCAAAGGGGTGAGTACCGATAGGAAATCCATCGAAGGGACTGGGATGATCATATCACTTTTAATCATCTGAAGCGAATGAAATACATGCCCAACATGTTCGATCGACCTAATAATGCTAGAGAATAGGGTGAACTATTTTATAATTTGACTGAAGACCAGTTACAATGGATGTTCGAGTGGTTTCCTACTGAATAATTCATCGTTCGATCCAGGGACGCGCCATTTCTGATACTAATTGGTTTGAGTTGGACCTACCCTTATGTCCCTCTTTGAGGTATGAGATAGGCTGGTAGGAAGCATTTTATACCAAGGGTCGACAAGATGAGTCACTTCCGAGCTGACTTCCAGAATGACGATAACCCTAACAGGTGCTAGGATCAGCATATGTGGCATTGCAAGATTGTCTTGGAAAAGGACACCATTGTACCAGACAGATACCATGTAGGTTGTGCTCCCTATTATTAAGGCTGGTTAGAGGACAATCACAATGGCTTGGGTCAACCCGGGTTCGTTCGAGGTAACATGATCATCAATGAAAAGGCTGAAGCACAGGTCAAGTACAACCATCCCCGAAAGAGAATCCGAGAATTCAAAAACAAACACCGTGAGATACAGGAAGCCAATCAAAAACTAATCGAAGAGTGGAAGGATATGGTTGTCAGTGCCAACAAGTGATTGGTCTATCTGGAGCGAGGTATAGTAGAGTTGGAAAAGAAGTTTCTGAAGAGGGTCGAAGATTGCTAGACTGTTTAAGGGAATGAAGCCGGACACTTGGCTAGGGCCTACTTTCTGTTAGGATTGCGCATGCTAGGGAAGCTATTTGATCGAGCCAATGATGCCGAGTCTGGGGAAGGTCCTTCTAGGACCAAATGGATATGAGTCTTCTCTTTTGCTTTAAATGAATGTAATAAGGCCGATGGCCATTAGTGACTATTAATTTCTTGTTATGTTAGTCTCGATTTTTGATTCATTTACCTTTTATTAATAAAATGAGGAATTTAGCATTTTAAGTTCTCCAAATTAACTTGTCACCAGGCATACCTCGGGCACAACGAGATCTCTAAAAAATTAGGACGCGCCTTATATTTCAAGCACTATGTGTTTAAATATTGCGACATTTTTTCCTTGTTATGATCCTCATTGACCTGTTACCTTTTTGTTTTTGCTTTTGTTTATTCCCCGCCCCAAAGGTTAGTTGTTCACTCTAGCATCATCATCATATTCCACAAGATCCAAGGGCACTCCACCCACTCCTCCTCCTAGTCCTATCAGAAATAGGAACAAAGGAAAGATGGAAGATTTGAGCAACACCAGAAAGGAAAACTCAGTTGAACGGGTAGAGATCACTTAGGGTACTTAGGTTTCTAAGGAAAGTGCGTCCCAACTCGAGCAGAAATTGTGAACACGTGATTTTTGCCGCGCTTAAATTACTCCTATAGAATTCATTAAAATTAGAATTTTTCTTTTAGTATTTGAATTTTTAGGAATTAATTGCATGATTTTGTGTTTTGTTTGCATTTTATGCATTTTCAGGTGTCATAAAAATGAAAAATTACAAAATGGCATATTTGCATTCTAGATATTTAGACTAATTAAATGTCATTGAAAATAAGAGAAAAAATAACAAAAATACTCCTTGTACATTTTTGTTCCTTTAATTTCACTTTTATTTAATTTTCCTCTTAACATTATGATCTAGTTAATTCTAGAAAATTTAATTAGACTCATTTTAGAAATAAATCAGGTTCTGGCTATTTTGCATTTTTATAAAATCCAAAATTTAAATAAATAAAAAAGGAAAAAGAAGAAAACAAATAAAAAGAAATTGAAAAAAAAAGTAAAGAGCCGGCCAATTTTGGACCATTTTCATGCAAAACCACAACCCAAATGCAAGATCCCTTCCAAACCGTTCCCCAGTCCAAGCCCAAACACCTAAACCCGGCCTGCCGCTCTTTAATTCTAAACGACGCCGTTTGGTATCAAGAAATCTAGGCCATTCATCCACGTTAATCTAACGGCCCAGGTTCAATCACGCACTTTAGATAAAAATGTCGAAAATCCTTCAGAGATTCAAAGACAAACGCCTCCTTCCTCGTACCTCCTATCCCCCCCATCTCCGTCGTCGGCTCCGCCTTACGCCGCCGTCGAAAATCGCCTCACGGCGGCGGCCGGTCTCCAAATTCGCCCAAATTTACACCTTCGGCTCCTCTTCCCCTCCTCTTTCCAATGCCCAAAACATCACCCCTCGAATATTAGCCCACCTTCTTGAATATTCGAAAACAGTGGCACCGCCTACGCCGCCCACGTCGTCGCCACCACCAAATGGCCCCAAATTGACACCATATACTCCACTCACCTTCCTTTTCCTAAATCCGCAACTAGAATCCTTCAAATCCAAGCGAAACCTTAAAAAATTTAGAACTAGGGTTTTCAAGTCAACTTTGTTTTGGGAGTTTTCAGTACTGGGATGATTTTTGGTAATGTGATATGTTTTATTTGAACAAAATAAACATATATCATTAACAAAAATCAATCTCGAAAATCAATCAAAGAGAAGACCATATCAGTGAGTTTGTTCTTTTCCTTCTTCCTTGTTTAAATTTTTTTTCTTTTCTACAATTGATTCTCTTTTGATTTTGGGTTCAATACTTGCATTCTGTTCTTGTAATTGTTTTACTTATTTAGTTTAATTTTGTTTTGTATTGTTTAATCCTGTTTTAGTATTTGTTTTAGCCAAATTAGTAGGTTTTCTTAGTCATTTTTCTATTTTTATCTTTTTCCGATTCTGATTTAGTCATTTTTGTTTTGATTAATCATGTTTCAATGATTTCTTGATATTGGCATAATCTTGTCTGAATAGGTTTTAGGCTTTAATTTCTCCAGTTAATATTCGATTTCAATTGTTTGTTATTAGTGATCAATGATTCTATAGTTATTATTTAGTTTTAATTAGTTTAATCTCTTTGGTTATAGCTGATAGTCCTTAATTAGGGTAAAAGGGGGTGATGTTTAGTACAGTATTAGTTTAGTAATTTCAAAACAAATTCAGGGGTAATCTAGGTATTTAGAAATGGATAGGAATATTGTAGTTTAAGCTAGAATCTTCTAGGACCTTCTAAAATAGAGTGTTAGTTCTAATTTCAGAAATTTAATGCGGTAACTTGAGAAACAAGTCAAAACATTAGGGACTAATGTATAAAAACTAAAAATAAAAGGGGGGAAATCAGTAAATGAAATCTAGAAGCTTCCTCCCCCTTTTCTTCCTATAAAAGGCAATATACCTGCCTTCTTTCACAAGTTTTGAACCCCTGAAATATTCCCAAAGTTCTAGTTCTGAAAAATCCCTTCAAAAATCCACCAATCCGAATCTCTTAAATTTGAAAATTCAAAATCAAAAAGCAAGCAACTGAAGTTCAATCTCTATTCTTCAAAAACAACAAAAAAAAAGTAGAAAAACTCAAAAAATGCTATTCCATTGAAACTTCCAAATCCCTGTGGTTAATTTCAATTTCCAGCTGATATAGGGACAAAAAATGGTCTGAATACTCCCTGTGTTTGGTTGTTGAAGTTCAGAAGCTTTTCTGGGCTCAATTCCGAGTCTGTTTGGGTTTAATCGAAGTTTAGTCTAGGATATTTACTAGTGTCATTTGCCTGAGTATATTCCCTGGGTTTTGGATGTGATTTTGCTGCTTCCTGCTGAAGTTTTGCATATGCTATTATTGTACTGCAGCTAACCACTTATCCTTCTGTTACCCTGCCTTACTTTCAGGTATTCTTCGACTTCAAGTATTGTATGAAGGACTAAATCCACGAGTATATCTGGATTTTTGAATAAATGATGAATTGCTCTTGGCGACTTCATATTTAGCCTATTTGTGTACATATTAATTCACATGCTAGATTATATGGTAGTCGTACTTGATGTTAATTGAGTGTAGATGGATATTAATTGTAAATGATGTTAGATCAGAGGTTAGCATTTGGTGTTTGATCTATGTCATTAAAACTGGACTGTATCGGGCTATTTGATGTAAAATAATCTCTTGTTTTAATTTGATCCTTTTGTATGAGAGTGTTAAGAACTGAAAACTGATTCCGAGGTCATTAGAATATTATTAGTAGCATAAGTAAATTCAGCCTTGTTATCGTGTTCAATAAAATCAAATTGATAGCAAGCTGTTGATTGGAAATTGGATTTAAAATGGACTACATCTTCCTATTGATGTAAGATTAGGTGTTTTTGTTTCAGATACACTAGATAGTCCAATTCTTCATTTACATGTTTAAATCACACACGAAAATTCATAGAATGTGCTGATTGCAACTAATTTGGTTTTATTTTGAGATTCTAAATTCAATACATTATGGCTGATTATATGAGTTGAATATTCATGTGATGACTAAGTTCAAGGTTATTCGATTAGCATCAATACTTGGAATTAAAATCAACCTTCTATTTAGATAGGTGTGAATTAGAATCATTAATTGGAGACCCACATAGAAATCAACATTGGTTGTGGGCTCATGTGTGCCCAAACCTGGCAGCCCCTTTTCCTAAATGAGATTTAGGCCCAGGTATTTGTATGACAAAGGCCCAACGCAGGGCAGCCTTTCCCGAAGCCGGCGTATTCCTGGGTTAACTTTCAAGGCCCAAAAAATGTTGAATGCTCGAAGGCCTATTAAGGTCACGGGATTAAATTTATAACATAGGTTTGGACCTCCTAGTTAGTAGCATGATTGAGTTAAGAGGTTCGCCTCTTGTTCAAGTGTGGACTTGAACTCGAGGCCCAAATTCCTTGATCACTTTAAATA
>MU746348.1:0-13043 GCA_026770625.1 Nicotiana glauca
TGGAATGCTTATTTGTGCAACATGGTTTGGATATGAAGTTGTAAGGGGCCAATATCATATTTTACTCACTCTTTTATTTATTCCATTATTGTTATCCCTTTTGTTTTTAGGTGTTTATATGCTCGATATTTCATTTGTCGTGCTTAGTATGAATTCTTTTTGAACATTAGCCTAAAATAATTTCAAATTCCCTTAAGCCCTCTTTAATTATTAGCTCCGTTTAAATTTAGATTGGAGGTGTGCCATATTAGACAATAAAAATAGCCTGTGACCCTCCGGAATCTAGTTTGAATACCTTTTAAAAATAAATGAGACGAACCTTGCCAAATAAAGCGCACAAATGCGAGGCCCTCATAAAGGTGCTATATAAAAAATATACTTAGAATTTGGGAGGACCGTTTAGCGAATTTCATGGTCTTCCCCGAAGATAGTAAACGCGTAGTTGCTTTAGGCACGATTTGTAATAATATTACCTTCCTAATACGGGTGCACATTTATGTGACCCAAATCCAAATCTCAACGAAGTCGAAATGTGTCAAAAGCCACGGGTGCACTGGTGCGACGTGGTTCGAGATACATTTTCACGACGTTGNGACTGTAATACAGAGTCAAACCCTTTCCTTGATTCGGGATTCAAACCGGTGACTTGGGACACCATAAATCTCCCAAGTGGCGACTCTGAATCTTTTAAACAAAAGAATCCCGTTTCAACCGTCCTTTAATTGGAAAAACTCTTTTTATGCTTATTTATATATTCCCTTTCGCCGGGAGTATGTTAGCGCCGTAAAAAAGAGGTGTGACAGTTATTATCAGTTCAAGTGCATTAATTGTCTTATTCCACTATTATTGTGATTCTTCATGTTGACATTTTCCTTTATAGTGCTACTTGTTATTATTGAATCAAGGTATCATTGCGCAACATTATGCCTTGAGTTTATGCTATAATTACTACATGTTTATGTGAATTTATTGCTACTTGACATTTAGCATATTAAATATTAAATTGCCTAATTGCTCCTTAAAGTTTATAATTAATTGCTATTTGTCATTATTTTTTTTCCTTAGTGAATCATAATTTTTGTGTACTTGTTGTCTTATGAATTCGTATTAATTGTTGCGTTTGTTAGAGTAAACTTCATTTGGAAGAACTTTAACTTTAATGAAATGGGAGCGGGTGGTACGCCTACCACAAGGTATGAGAAATGGGATTGGGTTGCACGCCTGCAACGAGTATTGAACGGAGGGTGAAATCTGCCTTTGCTTTCCTTATCCTTGTTAGAAGTTGAATTTTTGTTTTTCCTGATAATTCTTTTGAGACTCTAGTTTATCTGTTATTTCCCGAAGCATGTTTCCCCCCTCCCATCTTTATTTGTTTATTTCTACTTTACTATCCGCTGTATATTATTCAACTGCACATGTTTATTTGGTGGTCTGGTCCTAGCATCGTCACTACTTCACCGTGGTTAGGCTAGACGCTTACCATCACATATGGTCGGTTGTGCTGATACAATACTCTATGCTCTTTTGCACAGATCCCGGTACCGGACAACAGCAGTAGCTCGGGAGTCAGCCTTTAGTCCACCAAGACACCGAGGTGGCCTTGCAGGCGTCCGTAGGCCCGACGTCTCCTCTATCTTATGTACATCCTGTTATCTCATAATTTAGAAACAAACAGTGTTATAATCCTTTCAAACGATTTTATTTAGTACTCTTACGAGTTCGTGGATGCTGTGAAACCAGTTCTTGGATAGAGGTATATGATGATTTCCTCATTATTGTTTAGCTTATTTAATTTATGTCGTCCATTTTAATTTAAATATTTAACGGCTGTCGTTATGATTGATAAAATGATGTAAATAAAGGATTTAGGAGTTTATGAATTGTGGCTTGCCTAGCTTCTATGAGTAGGCGCCGTCACGACCCCCGAGGGTGTGAAATCCGGGTCGTTACAAGTTGGTATCAGAGCTCTAGGTTACCTAGGTCTCACAACTCACGGACAAGCTTAGTAGAGTCAGAGGGATCGGTACGGAGACGTCTGTATTTATCCCCTAGAGGCTACAGAGGTAGGAAATGTTTCACTTCTATTCTTCACTTTCGTGCAATTTTGTTCTCTCAATGCTAAATTGAAACATCTAATCTTTTCCTTTCACGAATGGCGAGGTTATGTACCCCTTCTTCAGCTGAGCAGCAGCACAGACTAGTGATAGATCAGCTTCGTCTTCGGAGGCCTTGAGGAGGTAAAGGTATTAGGAGTGGAGGTAGAGATGCTAGAGGTGGAGTTAAAGGTATTTGATGTGGAGGTAGAGATGCTAGAGATGGAGGTAAAGGTATTAGATGTGGAGGTCTAGGTATTGTTCTGGTATGTGGTAGAGAAGCTTCGATTTCATTTTGCGCTGTATCTGGTCATGCCTAGTGATTATTTGAGTGCCCTGTTTATGTGTCTATGCCGGCGGGTGATTCTATTGTGGTGGATTGCGCCCATTATTCACGTATAGTGATTATTGGAGGTTTTGAAACTCGCGTAGATTTGCTTCTTCTGGACATGGTTGGTTTCAATGTTATATTGGGGATGGACTGGTCATCACCTTACCATACTACCTTGGACTGTCATGCCAACACTGTGACATTAGCTTTACCGGGTTTGCCTCATTTAGAGTGGAGAGGGACTCCTGGTCATTCTACCCGTAGTGTTATATCGTATGTGAAGGCTCGACGTATGGTTGAGAAAGAGTGTTTGGTCTACTTGGCATATGTTTGTGATTCTAGTATTGAGGTTTCCTTATTGATTATGTGCCCGTTGTTCGTGAGTTTCTGGATGTTTTCCCTTCAGACTTGCCAGGTATGCCACCCGACAGAGATATTGACTTCTGTATTGATTTGGCTCCGGGCACTCAGCCCATTTCTATTCCTACGTCTCGTATGGCCCCATCTGAGTTGAAACAGTTGAAGGAATAGTTACAAGATTTGCTTGAGAAGGGTTTCATTAGACCAGTGTTTCGCCTTGGGGTGCGTCAGTGTTGTTTTTCAAGAAGAAGGACGGATTGATGAGAATGCGTATTGATTACCAGTAGTTGACAAGGTTGCAATCAAGAATAAGTATCCATTGTCTAGGATTGATGATTTGTTCGATCAACTACAGCGTGCCAAGGTATTTTCAAAGATTGACTTGAGATCTGGCTATCATCAGTTAAGGATTAGGGCATCCGATATCCCTAAGACAACTTTCCACATTTTGGTGATGTCATTCGAGTCGACAAATGCCCCAGCAGATTTCATGGACATGATGAACCGAGTGTTCAGGCCTTATACAGTCTATTGTGATGCTTCTCGTATTGGGCTTGATGCAGTGTTGATGCAGGATGGCAAGGTCATTACTTATGCTTCGAGGCAGTTGAAGATTCATGAGAAGAACTAACCAGTTCATGACTTGGAGTTAGCAGCCATAGTTCACGCACTGAAAATTTGGAGGCATTATCTGCATGGCATGGCATGTGAGGTGTTCACGGATCACAAGAGTCTTCAGTATTCGTTCAAGCAAAAGGAGTTGAATTTGAGGCAGAGAAGGTGGTTGGAGTTACTGAAGGATTATGATATCACTATCTTATATCACCCGGGAAAGGCCAATGTGGTAGCCGATGCCTTCAGTAGAAAGTCAGCCAGCATGTGCAGTCTTGCTTATATTCTGGTCAGCGAGAGAGCGCTTGCTTTGGATGTCCAGGCTTTGGCCAATCGGTTTATGAGATTGGATATTTCTAAGCCTAGTCGAGTATTAGATTGCACGGTCGCTCGTTTTTTATTATTGGAGCGTATCCATGATAGGTAGTGTGATGATCCCCATTTATGTGTCCTTAGAGACACGATGCAGCGTGGAGGTGCCAGGCAGGTTACTTTAGATGATGATGGATTTTTGAGATTGCAGGGTCAAGTTTGTGTGCCTAATGTGGATGGGCTCCGAGAGTTGATTTTAGAGGAGGCCCATAGTTCCCGGTACTCTATTCGTTCGAGCGCCGCGAAGAATTATTAGGATTTGCGGTAGCATTATTGGTGGCGTAGAATGAAGAAAGATATCATAGCATATGTGGCTCGTTGCTTGAATTGTCAGCAGGTTAAGTACGAGCATTAGAGGCCTGGTGGGTTATTTCAGAGGATTGAGCTTCCCGACTGGAAGTGGGAGCGGTTCACTATAGACTTCGTTATTGGACTTCCATTGACTCGGAAAAAGTTTGATGCAGTTTGGGTCATTATTGATAGGCTGACCAAGTCAGCGCATTTCATTCCTGTGGCAGTCTCCTATTCATCCGATAGGTTGGGTGAGATCTATATTCGGGAGATTTTTCGCCTTCATGGTGTGCCTGTATCTATAATTTCGGACCAGGGTACGCAGTTTACCTCGCGCTTCTGGAGAGCAGTTCAGCGAGAATTGGGCACACGGGTTGAGTTGAGCATAACATTTCATCCCTAGACGGACGGACAGTCCGAGCGGACTATTCAGATTTTGGAAGATATGGTCCGAGATTGTGTTTTTGACTTTGGAGGTTCGTGGGATCAATTTTTGCCCTTGCAGAGTTTACCAACAACAACAACAACTACCAGTCGAGTATCTAGATAGTTCCTTATGAGGCCTTATATGGTAGGCGATGTCGATTTTCATGGTTTTAGTCGGGAGAGGCTCGGTTGTTGGGTACAGATTTGGTTCAGGAGACCTTAGACAAGGTCAGGATCATTCAGGATAGCCTTCGTTCAGCTCAGTCTAGGCAAAAGAGTTATGCAGATTGCAAGACTCGAGATCTGACTTTTATGGTGGTGAGCGGGTATTGCTCCGAGTGTCGCCTATGAAGGGCGTGATGAGGTTTGGTAAGAAGGGCAAGCTTAGCCCTAGGTTCATTGGTCCATCTGACATTCTTGATCGAGTGGGAGAGGTGTCTTATAGACTTTCATTGCCGCCGAGCTTATCAGCCGTGCATCTAGTTTTTCATGTGTCCATGCTTCGGAGGTATCACGACGATCCAGCCCACGTGTTAGATTTCAGCACTGCCCAGTTGGACAAGGACTTGTCTTCTGAGGAGGAGCCGGTAGCTATTCTAGATTCCTTTTTGTTCGTGTTCAGTGGAGAGGTCAGCCTCCTTAGGCATCGACCTGGGAGTTCGAGTCCAATATGCGAAGTCGTTATCCTCATCTATTCCCCGACTCAGGTACTTCCCTCTTTCGACCGTTCGAGGACGAACAGTTGTTTTAGAGGTGGAGAATGTGACGACCCAAAGGGTCATCACTTGTTTTAAATGAATTATGTACTTCCAAGGCCTTGAAAACCTCATTTAGAGTCGCCTCAATTTGTGTGTGCGGTCCGGGCGCGTAGCCGGAAAGCCTAAGTATGAAATTCTATGAAAAATGTTAAGTTTTGATATTAAAATGAATAAATTTGACTTTGGTCAACATTTTGGGTAAAGGGACCCGGACCCGTAATATGACGGTCCTAGAGGGTCCATAGAAAAATATGGGACTCGGGCGTGTGCTCGGAATCGAATTTCGAGGTCCCAAGCACGAGAAATGAATTTTTAAGTGAAATTGTTTTCCGAAAATGTTTAAGAAAATTGGAAAGGAAATTTGTTTAGAAAGCAATGGTATCGGGCTCATATTTTGGTTCCGGCGCCCGATACATGTCTTATATATATTTTAAGCCCTTCATGTGAAATTTGGTTTAAAACGGACGTTTTTGACGTGTTTCAGACTCAAAATCCTAAATTTGAAATTTGATGAAGTTTTGGAAGAATTCTTGATTTTTGAGGTTTGATTCATTGTTTTTGAGGTTATTTAGGAGATTTGATCGCCCAGATAAGTTCGTATGATGTTGTTGAGTTTGTTCATTTATTTGGTTAGGATCCCCGAGGACTCGGGTGTGATTCGGATGAGTTTCGGGGTTGTTTTAGCCTTAGAAATGTTGCCGAAATAGCTGTTGTCTGTTGTAAAATGATTTCCTCTATGCGATCGCATAAGAAGGGACACGATCGCATAGAGCAAACTTCAGGGTTCACCAATCCTTCTATGCGATTGCATTCTCCTCTCCGTGATTGCGATGTATAAAGCCCAACCTTCATTTTCTTCTATGCGATCGCAACCTTATATCCGTGATCGCAATGCATAGCAAACTTTACACTATGCGATCGCAACCTATTTCCCGCGATCACGTAGAACCAATTCGCCCAATTATTTTAATTCTTCAAAACATAATGCAATTTTTATAAAACCTCACAAACTCTTTCTTCTCCAAAGTTCTAGGGCGACCATTGAAGCATCCTTTCACCATTAACTCGTGGGTTAGTAATCTTTAAATCGTTTTCTTCATTTTCCATCAACATCTATTGAAATTCTAGGCCTAAAACATGTGATTTAAGGTAGAAAATTGGGTATTTGGGTAGAGTTAGGGCTTTTTGATTTTTCTTGATTTAGACCTCGTTTTGGAATCGAATTTTAAAACAAATTATATATTTGGGTTTGTGGGTGAATTGGTGAATTTATTTTGGTCCGAACCTTGAGTTTCGACCAAGCGGTTCCGGGTTTAATTTTTGGATTTTTGGAAAGAATGATTTATTAAGCATTGGGTTCGTATTGTTTAGCATTTATTGATGTATTGAAGTCATTATTGTATAGATACAATTTATTTGGAGCCAAATTCGAGAGGAAATGCGGTTATTGAGGATTGATTTGATCGTGGAAGTTTGACGTAAGTGTTTGGTCTAACCTTAGCTTGAGGGATTAGGAGTTGAGTCCTATTTGCTATGTGGTAATTGTTGAGTACGACGTATAGGCATGGTGACGAGTATCTATATATTGGTGTCTAGCATGACAATGAGTCGTTAAATTGTGAATATCTTGATTTCGTTGTATCATTCATGACTTGGTGATGATTCCTATTTGTTGTGAAAAGCTTGTGGAAGAAAATTGTGTCCTTTGATCCTTGGGGAGCATTGGCTCAAGTTATATTACAAATTATGAAAGTTTATGAGATGATTGAACCCTTTGGAGCATTGGCTCAAGTGATAAAGTGAGTTATGAAATAAAAGCGAAAGAAAGAGAAAGAGTTATTAAATTTTTCCCTTGCCGGGATGTTGAGATTATTGATGTTGTACCCTTGCCGGGTTTTAATAGTTTAAAATGTGTTCCCTTGTCGGGATTTCTATTATTATTTTGTTTATTCTTTCCCCTTATTTGTGATTGTTGTTTGGGTGAGGAAGAGTGATAAATCACGACGGGTGATGCCGTGCATTATTTGTTTATTGTGAGGAAAGAGTGTAAAGCACGAAGGGTGATGCCGTGGCGCACGAAGTACCATTCCATGCTGATTCTATTGATTATATGTGAGGAAAGAGAGTAAAAGCACGAAGGGTGATGTCGTTCCGCACGATGTACCATTCCGTACCTATTATATTGATTTTTATGGTGAGGACGAGAGTAAAAGCACGAAGGGTAATGCCATGTACTTATGCTTGATTTACCTGATTCTTGCTGATAATTGAGTTGTGTTGTCCTTTACGTTTATTTTGCTGATTTCCCATTGTTACTTGACTTTATGGTGATGTCATTGATTCCCTTCCCCTAATTACTTTGTAATTATTGCTTGGGTGAGGAAGAGTGTAAAGTACGAAGGGTGATGCCGTGTATTGTTTTGGCGAGAGAGTGGTAAAGCACGAAGGGTGATGCCATTCACTTATTACCATTTGTTATGATTTCTTGTTGTTATCAGTTCAAGTGCATTAATTGTCTTATTCCACTATTATTGTGATTCTTTATGTTGACATTTTCCTTTATAGTGTTACTTGTTATTATTGAATCAAGGTATCCTTGCGCAATATTAATTGTTGCGTTTGTTAGAGTAAACTTCATTTGAAAGAACTGTAACTTTAATGAAATGGGAGCGGGTGGTACGCCTACCACAAGGTATGAGAAATGGGATTGGGTTTCACGCCTGCAATGAGTATTGAACCGAGGGTGAAATCTGCCTTTGTTTTTGCTTATCCTTGTTAGAAGTTGAATTTTTGTTTTCCTGATAATTCTCTTGAGACTCTACTTTATCTGTTATTTCCAGAAGCATGTTTCCCCCTCTCATCCTTATTTGTTTATTTCTACTTTACTCTCCGCTGTATATTATTCAACTGCACAGGTTTATTTGATGGTCTGGTCCTAGCCTCGTCACTACTTTGCTGAGGTTAGGCTAGACACTTACCAGCATATGGGGTCGGTTGTGCTGATACTACACTCTGTGCTTTTTTGCACAGATCCTGGTAACGGATAGCAGTAGTAGCTCAAGAGTCAGCCTTCAGTCTACCGAGACACTGAGGTATCCTTGTAGGCATTTGCAAGGCTGACGTCTCCTCTATCTTATAGTCATCCTGTTATCTCATGATTCCGAGACAAACAATGTTATAATCCTTTCAAAAACGATTGTATTTAGTACTCTTAGTAATTCGTGGATGCTGTGACACTAGTTCTTGGATAGTGGCATATGATGATTTTCGCATTATTGTTCAGCTTATTTAATTTAAGTCTTCCGCTTTAATTTCATATTTCCGCTGTTATTTAAATATTTAACGCTTGTCGTTATGATTGATAAAATGATTAAAATAAAAGAGTTAGGAGTTTATGAATTATGACTTGCCTAGCTTCTACGAGTAGGTACCATCACGACCCCCGAGGGTGGGAAATTCGAGCCGTGACATGCTCGAATTCACGCTTAGCCACCTCGTCAGGATGTACTGGCCCTTTCATCATCGAGGCCTGCTAACCTTGAGATACCGTTCGTCTATGCCTTTTGTTGTCGATGACGAGGAAGATGGGGATCAAGAGTGGGTCAGTCAATTCGTCCGGGTCCGGACGGCTGCCGTTATCCTCGTGGAGCTCATGCCTTTTCCCAAGGGATGGAATTATGCGCATGAGTGGAGTATCTCGAGCTTTCATAGATTCGCTTATAGGGAAATCCAATTTAGTAATTATGTTTCCTTCTTTCGTGCAGCAACTTCGTGGTCGCCAGACGAAGTTCTCTATTTGCCTGGCTGGGTTTGGAGGTTGGAGACCCATTCGACTTGCGGTGAGCATAGGTCGCGATTTGTGTCCCATTGCAAATGGGAAGCGAAATACCCAGGTATGCACGTATGCTACTTTTACCTTGGTCTTCGTATATTTGAGATGACATTTTCCCCTTCCTTTTGTACTGGCTTTGCCATCGTAGGTATCGGGTAGTCCCTTGGGGCGAGGCTATTTTCCTTCGGAGAGGGGGATGAGTCGTCGGCCTCTAAGCCAAGGGAATATGGTGATAAAAGGGACTTACACTTGCAGTGCGATGGAGCTTTTAGTGGGGCAAAACGGGCCCATGTCTTCGACGAAATATCATCGCCCGAGCCTATTGTTCCTGGAGTCTTTCGGAGCGGCGATTCCTCCGAGTGAACATGCCTCGACCGAGTGTTTGTTTCTTATGAGGCCGAAGGGGCCTGACAGGCGGAAGTGTGCTTGGCCTTCGAGGAATTCCCCCGGCTTCAATTCATGGTGAGTCTCAGCATATTCCTTATGCACTTTGCGTCTTCCCTTCCCTATTAATTTTTTCTTCTGCAGGCCGTTGATAGGCTCAGGTCTGAGCTGCTCCATCATGGGGCTAGACTTCAGAAGGCTCTGGATGAGGATGATTCCCTCAGGCTCCTCAGCGAGGAGAACGAGGTTGAGTTGATGCACTGGTGATACGAGGCATACCGAAGCTCGAGTTACAAGAGCTTTTTGATGGAGCAGGTAACCTCTCGTAGTATGCGTTTCGCCTTTTGATCCTTAAGGTTAATCCTTTTGCCTGTCTTAGTTGCAGAAAAAGATGGAGGCTCTAGAGTACCTTAGGGGCAAAGCCGACCGAGTCAGGAATGCTTGCGGTGAACTGAGGGCTTAGGTCCAGGATCACGCTTCAGAGGAGAATGGTGCTTTGGCTAAAGTTCCCGCCTTCGAGGTCCAACTATGATTGGCTTGTGACAATGCTTTAGTTCAAGCGAATATGATTGTGAGGCTCGAGTCTGAACTCTCGAAGGTCAGGGCTGAAATTGTCGATGCTCGGACCGAAGCAGCATTGAGTTGGACTAAGGCTGATCAGGAGATGGTGATTCATTTAAATGATGCAACTTATGCCTAAGCCGAGTTGAAGAGTGCCGTCGACCACAAAAAGAGGGTCGAGGAATATGTTCATTGCAGATCCCAAAGAGAGATACTTGAGGAGGCCGGCGCCAGGGGCTTTATTCTCCCGGAAGAGCTGGCTCGAGCGACGGCGGGCGCGCGAGCGTGGTGCTCGGTCGCTTCTTGCCGACGTCGCAGATAGCGAAGACGAGGTTGGCTGATAGGTCATAGACCTCTAAAGCAGAGCGTAGACTTTTCCATTTTGTATGCGCCATCCGTAGGGCATGTTTTGTAGATGGAGAACGCATTTTTAACATATGTGAATAAAAGAGAACCTGAAGCTTTTATCTCTTATGTATCATTTTCTTCTTTGCTTTTGTTCAGACTGGTTTCGGAGTTTCGGCGGAGATCAATAGATTCACAATATGATTCTGGAGCTTATCAGGTAGGCCCGGAGGCTTTTGTTCACTCGGTAGACACGACCTTTAATGCAAGCTGACCTTATAGCTCTTCTGCTTTGCCCAATTGTTTCGGGCTAAGTCTCCGAGTCAGGTTCTTGACCTTTACTCTACTGTGCCTGCATGGGCGGGCGACTTACGCCTTGCCCTTGGGCATTTGTATTTTACTTACTTTGGATTCAATCTCCGAGTCGTGTTGCGACTCGTGCATAAATGACCCCAAAAAACTTTTTGTGTCCGCATGGGCGGATGCCGATGGCCCTTACGCCTTTGGTCGAAGTGACCTTTTAAGTGTGTGGCCCTGAGGCTCGTTCGGCTGGCGACGGTGGCTCTTACGCTGTGCCCTTAGGCGTTATAGAAGATATGCATTTCTTCTATAATTTTTATTTTATGACTAATAGTAGCATTTTTAAGTTATATTATATTAATTTATTATTATTAATATGGGAACGTACGCGAAAATTAGTAAGTGCAAAAATAAGTCACAACACCAAATAACAGCTCAGGAAACTTTCCAACTTGATCTCCTCTTTCTAGCTGATCTACAAACTTCCAACGACTTGACCATAGCATTGGATTACCGGGAGCTGCGATCCCATAAACTATTGGACCATAAATCCATTTGATCCCCTTGGTCTTCTTGCTCACTTTTATGAAGTTCCTTACGTTGAAACATTTGTCATAACATTCTGTATACGCAATGCATATCTCTAATCCTTGTATCTTGACGTTAGGAAGTTGAGGCACAGAGAAAGCTAATGAGCTCCCTGTGCTTATATTATTGAACTTGGTAGGAACCTTGCCTCCAGGAATGAAAATGATGTGTTCGTTGAGGTCAGATAGTTGCAAAGTTCCACATCTACCGCTCTGACCACCAAATTATCTAGACAAGATAGATCAACAATGTCATCAATGTCTTCAATAGGATCTAGCTTGAATAGAAAGAACAATTTCCACAATTCTCTAGGTGCAAGTCAAGTGACCTCATGAAGTTGTGTAGATTTGTTACTCTATTCAGTGATATGCAGTTACGTACATTCAATAATTATAAACTCATTGGAAGTTCTGGGATCCACTGGAGCTTTGTGCAGTCAGCTAATTGAAGGGACTGCAGCATAGTTAGGCTCTTCAGGCTCCCTGCTAGGGTAAAAATGGAATTTCCTCTTAAATTCAGATATTTTAAGGAGTACAGGACAGATAGATCATAGGGAATAAAAGTGTCAGTCAGATTGCAATGTGAAATATCCAAACTTTGTAAGGTGATCTGAAAGAGTTCTGACATTGAACGTGCTGACTTTGGCTACGGTGACATCCAAGACCAGAAAATTGAATAGACAGATTTAGCAGCCAGAGAGACGCTACATATTGGCTTTTCACCCTTAGAGGAAAGTTGATGTCTGTTAGTCACATTCTGCAGAAGTGCTTGCAAAAAAATTTGATTTCTCATTGTCGTGGAAAACTCCAGGTTCGAGCACCCATAGAGTGTTAGTTCTTCTAAGGATTTTATTTCCCTTATCTTCCTTGGAAGCTTCCTAAGGCTCTCGCATTCCTTCAGATTTAAAACAAGAAGTTTATGAAGTCTTCCAATGGACTCACGGACCTTAACCAAACTTATGCAATGTTCAAGAATAACTCTTTCTAAACACGGCAGTCCAGAGAAGTCAGGGGTCTTCATGAGATGGCGTGAGTGACTAAGATCAAGTATCTTCAATGATCGGAGAGACTGAGGAAAAATAGATAGAGAGGTAGAGAGAGTCAGTGAAGAAAAAGTACCAAAATGTTTGCCAGGACACAAATAACCACAACATTAGACAAGAGTGGAAGTCAGCAAACCTTTGCTCCCTCCCATGTTTGGTGCAAGTTGCTATTGCTCATTTCAAGAACTACAAGATTTTCTAGAGGGAAGCCACTTGGAAAGGAAGTTAATTGGAATTGATACCAGCACACCCATCTTAATTTCTTTGGAAATCCTTCATAGGTGCCAAAAAGCTGCACATTATCAAGCTCAAGAAATCTCAGTTCTTGCATTTTAAAAAATGCTTTAGAACTTATTCCAGCATCATATGGTGCAGTCTGTGATCTTGCCGAAACAGAATTCACTCGACGCCAAGAGGAAAAGCGTAGGCAAAGCCTCATTGATGAGTTTTTGAGAATCAATGTTAAAGTATTAGGTGAATCATCACACTGAGGTCTTTTTGATATATTTTCATGTTTGTCTGGTTTGCTTTCATCTGATGCAAGCATTTTAAGAGTGAGCCCCTCAATAGATTCTGTAACCTGACATGGAAAGCAACATTGAAGTTGTATTAGAAAAAAACTGAATTTATATTAAAGATGACGTGGCATGACACGTGGATTGGTCAAAAGGTCAACAGGTAATAATTAATTGAGAGACACGAGAAGAAGAACTCAAAATAGGCACGGGGTGCAATTTAGATACGTATC
>MDKF010792785.1:0-12840 GCA_026770625.1 Nicotiana glauca
TATATATATATATCCCTTTCGCCGGGGAGTATGTTAAAGCACCGTAAAAAAGAGGTGTGACAAGCGCTATTTTTTGTAGATCCAGTTAACCGGCCTGGACCGGACTGGCCCAGATCGGTATAACGCCTACTTTTAATTTTTTTTAATTAGGCATGACTTTATGACCGTTGGCAAATGTCTGCTGGCCCTTGGGGTCGTTGCCCAACGACAGTTTTGCACAAATAGCCCATTTTTGGGCTTTTTTTTAAAAAAAAAATAATACTTTTTGTAACTACCTAATTAACCTTTTGAAAAACTATAAATACACATCCCCTCTTCTTCATTTCTTCACTCATCTCTCTTTTTTCAAACTCACATTCTCAATTATTATTCCCTCATTCTTCACCTAAAGTGCAATCAAGTATTTGACTCTCATTTTTTTCGGAATTTCATTTATCGTATTATTTATTCTTTGAAGTTTGAACAATTGACGTTTCTTCGTGGTAATATTGGAGTTGCAAAATCATCAAGTGTTCAATTTATTGCCGAATTCGGTGCACTCCCTCCAACTCTTTCTCTTATTTATAATTTTATTTGCATATTTAATTTTTACTAGTAGTTAAATTTTTACAATATATTTAATGCTACAAAAAGAGTTTGTAATAAGGTTACTAATTGGGAAAATAAAAAAGAGGTAATACTTCAGCATCTGGTAGTAATTTAAATGACTCTACGCATATTTCTGAAACATTACCTAATAATAATATAGATTATGAATAAATATAGGAAGATTTTAGTATAGAAGATAATGAATTAAAAATTGAAGATGAGATACTAGTTACACCTAGTAGTGTTGGAGTTGGTAGCAGGGAAGGTGGTCGTGGTGCTAGTAGTAGACCACCTGCGGCCCCGACTGCTAATCGGAGAAAAAGAAATAAGGTTTGAAATTTTTTTGACGAAATAGAAGGTACTGATAGAGTTAAATGTAGACTTTGTAATGATAATTTTAAACATAAGACTGGAGGACAATTAGAAGGACTCGAACACTTAGTAGACATATAAAAATTGAGTATCCTATAGAATGGGGCTTTGATGGAGATGGAAACCAAGTAACTCTAAACCCTACAACTAGAGGACTTATGAAATATAATAAAATGACGGATCATGAAGAGTTAGTAAAAATGATTGCTTTGGGTTGTCTATATTTTTTTTTTGATTCTTCATCATATCTTATTATGTATATTCTAAGGATTTATAATCCTTTATTTAAAGGTATCCCTAGGAGTACTTGTAGATCTGATATCTTTAGACTTCATTGACAATATCAAACATATATACGTTATTTATTTGACCACCTTCCTTGCAGAGTTTCTCTAACTTTTGATATTGGCCATGCTATTAATAGAAATGATTATTTGACAATTACATGTCATTGGATCGATGACAATTATTGTATGCAAAAACATATTATCACTTTTGAATATGATGAAGATCAGAGTCATACTGTTGTGTTTATAAATACTACTATTTGCAAAGTTGTTGCATTTTATAATCTCAAGCAAAAAGTATTGTGTATGTCTTTTGATAATGCTCCTAACAATAATGCCGCAATTTCAATATTAAAACTGCATTTGCAACCACCACTTGACAAAATTTTCATGTTAGGTGTGCATGTAATGTTTATAATTTAATTATTAAAAGTGACCTTGTTATAAATTAATAAAAGAAGAAGAACAATATTGCAGAGAAAGAGAAAGAGAAAGAGAGAATTCTTATTGAATTTTGGGATGATTTACAATGGGGTAAGACCCCTCTATTTATAGGGAAAAAAATGACTTAGCCTCAAAGTAAAACTCTTTACAAGATAGACATTCACTCTAAATAGAATTCTATTCATAACACTCCCCCTTGAATGTCTTCTCAATAAGTAATGTGCCTCATTAAAACCTTAACTAAAATAAAACCCAATGGGGAAAAAAAATTCTAGAAAGGAAAAAGAGTACACATGTTTAGAAGTGCGTCTATTGGTTGCCTCGTTAAAAACCTTGCAAGGAAAACCCAGTAGGACAAAACCTTGCAAGGGAAAAAGAGTGAAACACGCAATAACTCCCCCTGATGAGAGCATCAATTTACATCCTTGAGCCTTCACATCCCAATCTTGAAGGTTGACGTCGACAATGATTTTATATCAATTTCAATATATTTTCATAATGACATAACATAGAGATCTCTTCATTCATATATTCAGGTACCTGAATCTCTCATGAGATATTATGAAATGTTATGTCATGTGATCTTCTAGATCACTTGCCTCCTTTATTATGATCATTTTGATCATTTGCTCACCTTCTTTATCAAGAAGTTTATTTGAAACCGATCTGTCTATACGCTTTAAGCGTACCATAGACTTTGTCCTTCTAGGACTTATTATAATAAGAGCATTTGCAGTGAGAATATAGTTACTTTCTTTGGGTCAGCAAATGCGTCTGGCATGCTTTGCAATAAATTGTACATGAATTATCCTTTTATGAACTTCAAGTTCATATTATTTTATTCGAGGATCTAGATGTATAAATGATAATTCATTCCATGTAACTTTTTCTCAACTGTTGTATCTTGTCTCCCCCTCATGTTAGAAAAACTAACTTGTTTCCTCAACTTTGAGAACCCATCTTTGTACGTTATGGTGTTAATCAAAATATACACCGCACATAAATAATAATAAGATGGAATTATTTGGTTCCTGACCCTGAACCACTTGTGAGGGGAGAAAATAATATACTTTGGTATATAACGTATATCAAACTGATATAGATAACTTTGTTCTCACAAGCAATAGTTTAGCTATTAAGTGGAGGCACTCAATAAATTATTTTGCTAAACCAACTGTGATGTAGACCAACTTATCAAGATGAACTTCTTGAATAGAAAATCTGGAATATGCTCTAAATTAAATTATTGAGCAAGTTACCTCGCAAACACCAGGTTGCGGGTTAATAATAATCGCACATGCAACCATCTCATAGATGCATCTTATGTGGTATACATGGCAGGTGAATGAGCCCTATTCACCTTTGATATTTCCAGCATTCATGGGATTCAATCCCAATTTTAATTGGTCTACTAATTAATGAGAACAAGCAATGTAAGAGAATTCGTAAAGAACTTTCTAGTTCTTTAATATTTACCCATGTGAATTCTCTTTTATTTTTGCACATCATACTTAAATTGATATGGCTAAACCAATTATGCCAACTGAATAAATTATCAATATTGATAAACTTCAGATTTACACCATGATGTGTGCAATTATGAATAAACTCTAAGTTTATTACGATATGGGTTTTATATCAATAAAATATCCACTTCATTGTGGTATTCTTTTATTTATGTAGTACAAATTGGAGAATAAAGCGGGTAGCTTTTCACATACATATTATCCCGCTACAAGTTGTAGTAATAGAAGATATTAAATTTTTCCTTTATTTATAGTCTCAATATAATCAACCGCTTTCGCGAATACTTTGGAAACTGAATATGTTTCTTTGAGACTTACTACAACACAATACCTTATTGGTAATCAATTGTGTTTCTCCAAAATAGTGGTAATTGGCTCTTCCAGAGCTCTCAATTAATTTTGTACTACCACATATTCATCAACATCCATATGGTGAATATCTCTTTTAAAGAGAAAGTTATACCATTATGGTTATGGTCAAAATTATATGCAAGATATGTTTCTTGCATTAATGTTATTTTTTAATAATCACATTACCAAAATATTTTGGCGTACAATAGGTACGTGACCAATGACCATTCATGCCATAATAATGACATTATTTTCTTATATCATCTCAAACCTCCTTCTAGAGGTGAGTGTGGTATATTCGCTACCACTAGCACGTTCATATTCTTTGAAGAATGAATATGTATTCGTAAATCAGATGTTGTCACATTCACATCATGAATGGACCATAATCATCTATATGTGCTTTATAAAATCTCATGTCAAATCGATGACAAATATTACTTTCACATAGTGATGGATTATTTTGAGAATCCTTATTATTCTCAGTATCACAATGATGACGATTATAATTTCGTCTATTGCCACGTCCACATCCATTGATACCTTCATAGTAATAATTTTATCTTCTTTCAGACTTATCACATACTGCTATCACATTCTCTAAAGGGAATGAGAATGAAGCAAATTCAATGGGACGAGTTTTCAATTCTTTGCCCACAATCATACATGAATTTAATCATGGCAAGGCATAGAAATTTTACCACTTTGGGTGGTTATAATTTCTTTCAAACTCCATTAGAGTTGCAAACAAAATTTTTCGTCTTTGCTTGTATTTAAAATCAAATTATAGAATGTCAAGAATTTGAAAGAGAAAAGTAAAATACTTACCTTAAATCCAGAATTTAATCATGAAGTAAGTTCATAGAACAATTGATAATGATTATGCTCAATCCCAAAGCTTCTACTCAATTGGTTAGAGTCTCTGCTGATAACGTGTTATAAAATAATAAAAGAAGAAGAACAATATTGCAGAGAAAGAGAAAGAGAGAATTCTTATTGAATTTTGGGATGATTTACAATGGGGTAAGACCCCTCTATTTATAGGGAAAAAATGACTTAGCCTCAAAGTAAAACTCTCTACAAGATAGACATTCACTCTAAATAGAATTCTATTCATAACTTGATTTATTTTCAACTGAGATTACTCATCTTAAAAGAGCAGTTGGTGTTATTCAAGAAAATAATAGAAAATCTAGTAATTAGGAATTTAGGAATAAGTGTACCGAGCATAACCTTAAGCCTAGATTCGTGCCAGAAGAAATTGTTACTAGATGGAATTATACATATATATTTTTAAATGTTGCTACAAATATAGATTCCCAATAACTAAAGTTGCTAATGCGCATTGTACTGATCCAAAAGCATATATTAACAACTACTACTTGGGAGGCCATTAATGATGTCGTTAATTTTTTACATAATTTTTATACAGCTACTGTTGAGTTTTCTGGAGCATATTACCCTACTGTTACTATGGCTTTAGTACATATAGCTGAAATTTCTTTTCTACTCTTTAAATTTAAGAAGAAAGAAAAATATAAGGATGTTGAAAAATTACAAGCAAAATTCAAAAAATATTTTTTTCTAATTCCTCCGTTTTACTTAATTGGTGCTGTTTTAAATCCTTCTATTAAGATGTCTGAATGCCACCAATTAATCAATGCTTTATACTTATATGGAGATTGGACCAACTAAAATCCCAGATATATATGAACAAGCTAAATGATTCTTTACAATAATTATATAATTATTATGCAAATATAATTGATGATGATGCTCTTAATGTAGGCAATGTTAATCCCACTATGTATTGTACCACTTCTACTACTGTGGATGATGATGAAGGCCTTGATAGTTTTAATATTTTTTCTATATTTTCTAACACTCAAACAAGTAGCAGGAACATTGATGAACTTCAATTCTACTTGCAAAATCAAAAAGAGCCTCGCAAAAAGGAATTTTCACCGTTGGGATGGTGGCATGAGAATGGAAAGCAATTTTGTCACGACCCAAAATCCATTAGTCGTGATTGCACCTAAACCAACCTGCTAGGTAAGCCAATTAACAATTATCCATTTCCATTTAACTTAATAATCCATTAAACAAAGAATTATCTAATTCTTATATATTTTTCAAGAACTGGTAGTACAAATCATGAGCTTAAAGGAGTAGAGATTTCAAACTGATAGGAAATAAATACATCTTCTGTTTGAAAAGTACATAAACAGAGTTATATAATCTAAGGCTACCATGAACAAGAGGCATCTACAGCAGGAATGCAGTTACGCATTCAAATCCAGCAACTATCAAACGTAGCAACACCGGCATCCGGAAGCTGCATGTAATGTGCAGGAAGTGCAGTATGAGTACAAGCGACCACATGTACTCAAAACGTAACTAACCTAAACTCAGATTGAAAGCAGTGACGAGTTAACACAGGATCGGGTCCAAAGCCAATATTTCCAAAACAGTTCATAACAACATAAATGCAAGTATAAAAGAGATATCTCAAAAGTAAAATACTCAGCTCGTTTATAGTTCCAGAAAACGGTCTTGCTTTTCAAATATCTCAGTGAAAGAAAATCCCAGATCTCTTACCGAAAATGCCAAAAGTATGAGTAAGTTTGAAAATGATAATTTCCCAAATATCCTTTCCACAATAAATAAAATGTTTCATTTTCTTTCCAAATAACAAGTATAAAGTACCTCTTCGTACCCACATATCAATGTATATAATAAGTCATGAATGACGTGATACTATATGGCATGAGGAAGAATACATATCTATGCATGTATGCCATGTATGCATGTGAATGTCATGTATCTCAAAGATGAAACATGTACTAAAACTCTCAGAGTACTCAATCTCATTACCTTGCATCCTCTTTTACTAAGCTAAATACTCAGCACACAATATCACTCAAAACTGTATAATAACTGCTGTGGCGTGCAGCCTGATCCATATATATATAGTCGACTATGCTCATGTGATGACCCGGCCCGTCGTCACGTGAGTTATCGCCCCGTTTCCCCCATATTGTGTTTCACTATGATTCATTATCGGTATTTGAGGTGATCGAGTCGAATTGGATTGGTTTTAGATGAAAATGAGACACTTAGTCTTTTAAAGGAAAGCTTGTTTTGGAAAAGTAAACTAGAAGTTGACTATTTAGTTAGAGAGCTCGGATGTTAATTCCGATGTTTCGGTTAGCTTCGGGGAATAATTTGTGACTTACTCGCGCGATCAGAATTGATTTTGGAGGTCCGGTGTAGAATTAGGCTTGAATTGGCGAAGTTAGTATTTTGGCAAATTCCGGTTGGTAGGTGAGATTTTGATCCGAGGGTCGGAATATTCCGAGAGTTGTTGTAGCTTCGTTAGGTGATTTTGGATATGTGTGCAAAATTTCAGGTCATTCGGACGTCGTTTGGTCGGGTTTTTGATCGAATGCGAGTTTCAAAAGTTTTGGTTGAACTTTGGCTTTGATTTGAGGAAAGTTGACGATTTTGATGTTAGCTATAGTGTTTTGACGGTTCGAGCAAGTTTGGGTAAGGTATTGGGTCACATCTGTGTTTTTGGTTGAGGTCCCGGGGGCCTCGGGATGAGTTCGGGTGGTTAAATGGAGAGTTTTGGAGTTTTGGCATGTTTTAAGGTTGCTGGTATTTGGTATTTCCGCATCTGCAGAAAAGGGATCGTAGAGGCGGTTCCGCAGATGCGGTAGGGACGATCGCAGGTGCGGTTTTGGGGGTTTTGGCATTTTCCGCAGAAGCGGACTAGAGTCCGCATGAGCGGTCACCGCAGAAGCGATTATGGACCGCAGAAGCGGTCCTGGGTGATTTAATGAAAACTGCAGAAACGATGGAAAGGCCGCAGAAGCGGTAACCGCAAAAGCGGTAACCGCAAAAGCGGTATTTTAGTCGCAGAAGCGAAAAGATCGGGCATAAGCATTTAATTTGACCTTCGCGAATTTTTGAAAGAACACAACATTTCCACTTCGGACTAAGAGGGTTTTGGGCGATTTTGAAGAGGGTTTCGAGGGCTATCATAAGGTATGGATTCTTGGACTTATAATACATTATTATGGTGTAAAATCATGGATTAACACTGAAAAACCAAGGAATTAAAGGTTAAAAATGGAGGTTAGGGCTTGAAACTTAAGAAAGTTAAACTAGGGATTTGAGGAGTCAAATGGACTCCGATTTTGATAAATTTGATATGTGTAGACTCGTGGCGAGACGAGGAATCCGGTAATGTGAGTTTTGTAATTTTTCGAGAAGTGGGCCCAGGGCTCGGGTTTTGCTAGTTTCGAGATTTTTGCTATTTCTCGATTGTTTTTGATTGGGTATTGTTCCCTTAGCCTATTGTGATGTATTCCTTGTGGGTTTGACCAGATTCTATGCACGAGGAGGTTGATTTGAGAGGGAAAGGCATGGCGAGCTAGACTTGTGGCCGGCTTGAGGTGAGTAATTGACGTAAATGCTGTTCTGAGGGTTTGAAACCCCGGACTTTCACATCGCAACGCTATATTGAGGCGTGAAACCCATTCTATGACGAGTGCAGGGTAATTACTGATGGGGATTGTGACTTGGTCCATTCCGAGTATTTTTTTCACTATATTGGCGATTGAGACGCATATCTTATTACTGTGAATTGGGCTTATTGCTATGTTTGGGGCTTTGTGCCGACCTGTAGAATCCTTAGGGGATCTTCATTGGTTTTCCTCACTTGTTTGCATACATTGTATTCTCAGTCATGTTTTCAACTGATAAAGTAAATAAAAGGACTGTGTTTTTAATCATGAATATTATCTGAAAAGGATATGAGGGCTGAGATCCCTATAGTATGTCATGCCCGAGTGGCTGTGAACTTATTTGACTGAGATGGGTCGAGGACCCGACAGTGAGGATGTGTTTCCCTCGATGTGGATCGGGCTGCACACCGCAGTGATGATATATTTATATTGAGGCCGAGAGCCTATTTGATGCCACGAGATGGCTGATATTGCGCTTGGGCTGTAGGAGCTCTTCCGGAGTCTGTATACACCCCCAGTGAGCACCGTCGACGTTAAATAAATGGAGCGGGCTGCACGCCGCAGCGGGTACTAGAGTGTACCGTTATATGTGTTGCATCTTATCATGCATTATACTCTTAACTGTATTATTGTTTTACATGTTTAACCGCTATTGATCCAAACTGTTAGATATGGGTTACCTTGTGTATTTTCTGCGATTTCTTACTTTCAGAATGTATTTATGTTTATTACTCACTGGGTCGGAGTACTCACTTTACTCCCTGCACCTTGCGTGCAGATCCAGGTTCTTCTCAGGCTGAGTATATCCAGTTTGCTCGAGCAAAGTTAGCTTTCGGGAGCATCGAGGTAGCTGCACGACGTTCGCAGCCTTAGATTTCTCCCCTCTATCTCTATATTTTGTTTCCCACATTATCAGATTTTAGACAGAAGTTGTAGTAGAATGATACTCCTTATTTAGAGGCTCATGTTCGTGACACCGGGTCCATGGTTGGGCTATGGTCTGCATTTTTGTTAAACTTCCGCACTTTTTATCAGTATTTCCTGGTCTTTGACTTAAATGGTTTGGTGATTCACTGTTTTAGCTATCTATCTCTATTTATCAATTGGGTTAAATATTGGAAATGGTTGGGCTTGCCTAGTAGTGTGTTGGGCGCTATCATTACCGGGTTGGGGTTGTGACAAGTTGGTATCAGAGCCTAGGTTACTTGGTCTCGCGAATCATGAGCCGGTTTAGTAGAGTCTCGCGGATCGGTACGGAGACGTCTGTATTTATCCTCGAGAGGCTGCATAACCTTTAGGAAAACTTCAAATTCTTGAAATTCTTGTCGTGCAACTTTGTTGTTCCGAGAACTAAATTTCTGTATTCTATTCTCTCGCAGATGGCGAGAACCCATGCTACCGGACGTGGCAGACGACCACCATTACCATCCACTAGAGGTCGTGGGCGCGGGCGCGGGCGCGGGCGCGGGCGCGGGCGTGGTCGAGGCAGAGCTGCAGGTGCAGCACCTGCAGATCCTCCAGTTGCCCCCGTTCAGGACCAGCCTCCAGCTGTAGAGACTCCAGCAGCACCTGTTCAGGCACCAGCTGTGCCTATTGTGATTCCGAGTCTTCAGGAGGCCCTGGCTTAGATTCTATCAGTTTGCACTGGCCTGGCTTAGGCAGTCTCAGCCACTACTGCCGCAACTACCTCACAAACCGGGGGTGGTCATCAGACCCCCGTTGCTCGTACGCCTGAGCAGGTAATGTATGGTTTGCAGACACCAGAGGTGCCACCAGCTCAGTAGGTTGCACCAGTTCAGCCGATTGCCCCGATTCAGGGTGATGTGGGTCCAGCTATGCTAGATGATGAGCAACGTCATCTTGAGAGTTTCAGTAGACTCTCACCTCCTATTTTCAGTGGTGTTCCGGGCGAGAATGCCCAGGGTTTCCTCGACAAGTGTCGACGTATGCTTCAGACAGCAGGGATCTTAGAGTCGAGCGGGGTATCATTTACTACCTTTCAGTTATCAGGAGCATCCTTCACTTGGTGGGAGGCATATGAGCGGCGTAGGCCAGTAGGTGCAGCGCCTTTGTCATGGCAGGAGTTCTCCACCCTCTTCCTGGAGAAGTGGGTACCGCAGTCTCAGAGGGAGGAGCTGCGTAGACAGTTTGAGTGGCTTCGTCAGGGAGATATGACCGTGTCTCAGTATGAGGTGAGATTTTTTAAGTTGGCTCGTTATGCTCCATGGATGGCCCCGACTATTCGGGAGAGGATAAGGAGGTTTGTGGACGGACTCATTTATCCCATTCGTATTCTGATGACTCGGGAGAGGATTCTGAGTCATACATTCGAGGATGCTGTTAATATTGCTCGTGATATTGAGACGGCTTGCCATTAGGAGAGAGAGGAGAGAGAGGCCAAGAGGCCTCGGGGATCGGGTAGCTTCACTGGTGCTCCATCTAGGGGCCAGGTTCAGCAGAGCAGAGGTCATTCTTTCAGGCCTCACCAGTCAGCTCGTCCCGAGTATCGTGGGGCATCTTCAGGGTGCGGTCATCAGGGGTTCCAGTGGGGCCAGTCTTCACTTAGTGCTCTCCAAGCTCAGAGCTCATCACATGCCCTTTCAGCTCAGGGTTCTTCTGTGCAGAGCGCATCGGCCGGTCATTCCGGTGCGAGGGGTTCCCTTCAGTCCCCTTCTCTAGCACCGGGTAGTAGTTACGAGTGTGGTGAGTTTGGCCACATGAGGAGATAATGTTCTCAGCTTCGTGGTGGTCGGTCTCAGCAGAGGGATCAACCCTCCTCTTATACTCCATCTACTTTAGCACCCTCCCAGTCAGGTAGGGGTGGGGGCCAGTCATCTAGGGGCCGCCCTAGGGGTGGAGACCGATCTAGTGGTGGTCAGGCTCGATTCTATGCCCTTCCAGACAGGAGGGACGCCACTGCATTAGATGTTGTTATCACAGGTATTATCTCAATCTGCCACAGGGATGCTTTTGTTTTATTTGATCCCGGATCTACATACTCTTATGTGTCTTCATACTTTGCTCATAATTTGGGTACGACCCGAGGGTATCTTGCTTTGCCTGTGCATGTATCTACCCCGGTGGGTGATACTATTGTTGTGGACCATGTGTATCAGTCCTGTCTTATTACTATTGGGGGTCTGGAGACCCAAGTTGATTTATTGCTTTTGAGCATGGTAGACTTCGAGGTTATTCTGGGCATGGATTGGTTATCTTCATGTCATGTTATTCTGGACTGTCATGCAAAGACAGTCACTTTGGCTATGCCGGGTGTTCCGAGGATTGAGTGGCGTGGTATGACTGATTATGTACCCAGTAGGGTGATCTCTTTCTTAAAGGCCCAACAGATAGTTGGGAAATGTTGTTTATCGTATTTGGCATTTATGAGAGATGTCGGAGCTGAGACTCCTAGTCTTGATTCAATTTCCATTGTGAGGGATTTCCCTAATGTGTTTCCAGCAGACCTGCCAGGCATGCCACCGGGCAGGGACATTGATTTCGGTATTGACCTGGTCCCGGGCACTCAGCCCATCTCTATTCCTCCATATTGTATGGCACCAACAGAGTTAAAAGAGTTGAAGGAGCAGCTTCAGGAACTCCTAGATAAGGGATTCATTCGCCCGAGTGTGTCACCGTGGGGTGCACCGGTCTTATTTATGAAAAAAAAGGATGGCACAATGAGAATGTGCATTGACTACAGGCAGTTGAACAAGGTGACAGTGAAGAACAAGTATCCACTACCGCGTATTGATGATTTGTTTGATCAGCTCCAGGGAGCAAGGGTATTCTCTAAGATTGATCTCCGTTCAGGCTATCACCAGCTGAAGATTAGGGATTCTGATATTATGAAGACGACTTTCAGGACGAGATATGTGCACTATGAGTTCTTGGTTATGTCTTTCGGGATGACTAATGCCCCAGCCGTGTTCATGCATCTAATGAACAACATATTTCGGCCGTATCTGGATTCATTTGTTATCGTTTTTATTGATGATATCCAGGTGTACTCACGTAGCCAGGAGGAGCATGCTCAGCATTTGAGAGTGGTATTACAGAGATTGAGAGAGGAAAAACTTTATGCAAAGTTCTCCAAGTGTGATTTCTGGCTTGGTTCTGTGGCTTTTCTGGGACACGTGGTGTCCAGTGATGGTATTCAAGTTGATCCAAAGAAGATAGAGGCGGTGCAGAGTTGTCCTAGATCGTCCTCAGCCACGGAGATTCAGAGTTTCCTCGGTTTGGCAGGATATTATTGCCGGTTCGTCTAGGGTTTTTCATCTATTGCTTTGCCCTTGACCAAGTTGACGCAGAAGGGTGCACCATTTGTATGTTCGGACAAGTGCGAGGAGAGCTTTCAAAAGCTCAAGACAGCTTTGACCACAGCTCCAGTGTTGGTTTTGCCATCAACTCTAGGTTCTTACACCGTGTATTGTGATGTTTTGAGAGTTGGGATCGGATGTGTGTTGATGAAGGAAGGTAGAGTTATTGCATATGCTTCTCGTCAGTTGAAGCCCCACGAGAAGAACTACCCTGTATATGATTTGGATTTGGCTGCCATAGTTCATGCTTTGAAGATTTGGAGGCAATACTTATATGGCGTATCATGTGAGGTGTTTACTGATCATCGCAGCCTTCAGCATCTGTTCAAGCAGAAGGATCTTAATTTGAGGAAGCGGAGGTGGCTTGAGTTACTCAAGGACTATGATATTACCATATTGTATCACCCGGGGAAGGCCAATGTAGTGG
>MU746352.1:18720-30365 GCA_026770625.1 Nicotiana glauca
AGAGTTCGGGTAAGGGCTTGAGATTATCTCGAGGAGAAGGTGTTAGGCACCCCTCAAGATCCACTAGTGTGGTTCCCGGCCATGCTCAGTTGTGACTTTAATAAGAGTAAGAGTAAACAAACAAGGTTTGCATATAGGGAATACAAATAAGTTAAAAGTTTTGAAAGGAAAGATAGAAAAGATGTAAATGCTTTATTGGAAAGAAAACATAAAATTTCTATTAAAAAAACATCATACCATATGAATAAAGGGAGAAGGTCCTAGGGTTAAATATAATATGGATCACGTTGGTGCAATATCCAGCAAGTCATTGTCGCATGAGATATTAGCGCACCATTATCATTATCTCCATATCCTACCCTTCCCACCCGTTAAGGTATTTAAGTGCGATTGGTTTCGTTTACGTATTGCATGCTAGTACCCGTCCCAACCTATCAGTCCCGGGGTATTTGGACTTCTAACCCTAAAAGGGGAGAAAGGGGAAGAGGGCATATATGGAGTTTAAAGGTAAAAATGCTAAGGCGTCAATCAAAACAAATAGCACATAAGGGGAGTAAACAGACATACAAAGGCTGCACACAAAAACCCCTTGAGCCATACAACAACTAGTTTAGCATGACTTGCAATTACTAATTTGGTCTTTAAAATTAAAACTGATAATGGACAGATTATTTTAACACATAGCGTTGGATACTAAGTCTACTTTGAGTCGCTTGGGTCCGGTTTGTTAGAAATCAAAATACCTTGAGCGAATGATTTAGAAGATACTGGTTTTAGAAAAAGTAGTCATACGCAGAAGAGCTTTAAATGAAAGTATAGATTATAGTAAGTTTATCAACAGATTTTAAAATCATCAGACTGTTTGAGTGAAAATGCAGACGAGTTATGCAAGAATTTCGAAGGCAGGAGTATTTTGAGAAAGAAAAGTTGGTTGCAGGACTGTTTTGAAGGCTGTTTCAGAGACTGATTAAAATGCTTAAGCAAGAAAAAAAATAAACTGTTCATGGAAAAGAATGCAGATTTTCAGAGTTTGAAAGCACACATGGTTTACAAAAAAAAGAGTTTTTGTTGAAAACATTGCTTTAAGAAAACGTTAAGAACCAATTGACAAGACTAATGTTATTTAAACGGATCAGACGAGTTGCAATTAATCCTATAGGCATGACATCTACGTTTCGATTTTTTTTTGGGGGGGGGGGTTCTTAAAGCATTGATAAAAGATGAACGTAATTATCCTACAGTTTGCCTAACGCATATGCAGTTCCTATGACATGATCTCTATTATGCTTGAAATACAAAATCATATAGGCTTGATTTCTAAGTGATTTGCAATATTGAAATCCTATAGGCATGATTTGCAATATCAAAATCCTATAGGCATGATTTCTAAGTGATTTGCAATATTGAAATCCTATAGGCATGGTTTCTAAGTGGTATGCAATATTAAAATCCTATAGGCATGATTTCTACCCATTGACTTATGTAATAAAATATAAACCCCTCCCACATCCTTTCACTAAAATTCCCCGAGTTTCATTACAAAGTTATTACAAAACTGGAGAGAAAAGACTAAATAAAGTACATCAAAACTAGAACAGACTCGAGGAAGCCCAAAGCAACCTTAATGTCCAACACATGTATTTTACCAAATCCGGACTCCAGATTCCAAGGCTTTCTCTTAGAATGTTTCAAAGTTCCAAGGGCTTTCAGGAAGCCCAGGCAATGCTTACACCCTAGAGATTGGATTGAGTAATGCAATGTGTGGAATTACTCCCCCTTAGGCATCCAAGTTCAGAGGGAGCTCCAGGGTCCCTAAGCATGGCTTACCATAGGGGGTAGGACTTAAAGAACTAAGAATAAGTGTAAAGTGAGGGGATTAGGGGAAGACCAAAGCAAAGGATAGTCATACTTAGTCATGAGTGGGACTAGCACACCCCGACCCTTTACATGGCTCTAACAAATAAGAGCAGACTTGAGAAAGTCAGACTTAGGCCTGAACGGTGATTAGCATACCACCAGACTTGGGTCAAGCTCAACACATAACAGGGGTAAAGGGAATAAGACTGATTAGAGTATGGGTTTAGGGAAACCTAGTTCTAAACTATGGATGGCAATAGAGTGCCAACCTAGTCTAAAACAATACTCACACACAAAGGGGTTAGGGAAAGGGATGGATAAGGAAGCATATGTATCAACAAATAGGATTAAGCCACGGGGATTTGGGGAAAGGGATGTAAAGGAAAGTACTAATACAAGCATAACAGAATAAAAGACATAGGAACATGGGTAGGGATGTAACACGCTGAAGTTTAACTGCATAATGTAAGAAAGTGGAACATAAACAGGCATATGAAAAGGGTAAATAAACACGTAGTTTGGAGATGGTATTTAAATCATGGACATACCAGTTGCAAACTCAAACAGTAAAGCAAGTAGGGCAGATAGAATCCTATAGCTTAGCCTTGGCTTTCAGCCGGCTAAACCCAAACAGCAGAACAAGTAGCAGAGCAGAGCAAAGAAGAGAAGAAAGAGTTTAATGAGTGTGAACTTGTAATTGTTCGTGTGTGTGTGAAGTAAAAGGGGTGGGGTTTTTATAGTTTTGAAAACATGTGGTAAGTAAGGCAAAAATATAATTCAATACCAATCAGAATCAATCAGGGGAAAGGACTTCCTTTAATTAAGGAGTCGAACTAGAGTAATAAAAGAGCAGAGTTTATTTAAGGAAAGAAGATCAGGAACACATTGGGTAATACAGGGTAAATACATGGGGAATTTAAAATACTCGGTTTAGGTAAATAAGGTAAGAGTAAAATCAATTGATCACATAGTAAATCAAGGAGTTATGAATTCGAACTCAGTATTGAATTCAGTCAGAAAAATAGGTCCAAATCAGTCAAAGAAAGAATCAAAATAGATTCATAGGAAATCAACCCCCTAAAATTAAGGTTATTTTGAAAGGGGAAGTCTGACTATAAAGAGATGCACAAACTTAAACATGCGAGGCTAAATTAAACTGAGTAGTCATGTAATCAAAGAGCAGAAGAACATAGCCATAAATGGAATTAAAAGTTCTCGCAGAGCTTAGCAAGAAATCAGAAGCACGAAAGGAGTTTAGACAGTTAGGGTTTTGAAATTAGACAGGCAGCAGACAATCACACACAAAACTCGGAAAACCCCCAAAATCTAGGGTTTTCATCACATTTCGAATATAAAGAAGAAAGCATAGGCGAAGATGAACTCAGAAAGAACATAAACATTCATGAAAAGCATAATGAAAGCAAAGAACACAGTAAAGAAGCTACTCGGAAAACCTAGAAACAACACGGTAAAGAAAAATACATAGGAATCATAGTAGAAAATACTTAGGAATTATAGCAAAAGTAAAAGGAATCACAGTAGAGCAAAAAATCGGAGAAGCCCTAAGCTTTAAGAAGATGAACAGTTCGAAAACAAAATCGACAAAAATGTGGAAAACACTTTGAAATCTTAGAAAATAACATAGGTCTGAAGCAGATCTTAAAGAGAAACAAAGATGAAGAACCTCAGAACTTAGGGTTTCAGAGAAAACCCTAGGAAAACGAGAAAGGCCTAGAACGGGCTGGCCCTGAGTCGGAGATGGACTCACAGGGCTAGGACTCGCCGGAGATGAGCCGGAAATGGCCATAGAACTTGAATCGGAGAGCTTCTGAGCCGGGGGCTTCAAGGTCAGACCTTGAATCTTCATGCAAAAGGAGGATAAGGGTGAGTGGGGGTAGATATAGATTACACAAGGCCTGAGAGGCCATGATTTTCGGTGGAATAAGGTCGGAGACCGGCGGAGAGGGCTAGGGTTTCAGAGGGGCTTGGGAGCGTTTGAGAGACGAAGGGGATACAAGGGCGGCTGCTGAAGAGAAATGATTAGGGTTAGGGGGGCTATTGGATTAAAAAAGGAAGGGGTTAACGTGGACCGTTGATCTAAATGATCAACGGTCGAGATTAAGGGGTGCGTGGGTCGGGTTTATTTAATTGGGTCTGGGTCGGGTAATTTTTGAAATTGGGTAGTGTAATTGGGGGTTAGATTGGGGCTGGAATTGGGCTAAAATTGAAATTAAAAAGGGCTACAATTTAAATAGCCAATTTTCCCCAATTTTAATTTTATAAAATAGTAAATGATGTTCAAAAATCAAATTAAAATTACCGAGTTAATAAACAATGCATAAGTACTAATTTAAAAATATTAGCAATGATTTTTTATTACAAATGCTATTAAATCGAGAAATAGGCTAAAATTGCAATTTCATGCAGTTTTAATTTAAAAATACCAAACGGACTTGTAAAATCATGTAAATTATATTTTTGTATAAATGTGAGAATAAAATAAATTATTCACAAAAATGACGAGTTTTAGGAATAATTATTGGATTTTATAGTGCAAAATAGGCCATAAATTGGTTTTAAAAATCCTTTAAAATGTGGAAAAATACCAAAATCTTTGCGGATGTTTATACATGCATATACATGTTAATTTGGAAGTATTTTTAGTATAAAAATACATAGGGAAAAATTGGGTATCAACACTGGCATCACCGTGTTGAACCTTGTCCATGAGGACAAGTAAATGAGGGTCATCATATTACCATTCCCTGATACAATCGAATAGCGAAGGCCGAAAAACCATACAGGCTAGAACTTGACTGGGCTCCGAAAGATCAAATCTCACAAATTGACTGGCTAAGGCCTGAACATCCATCACCATAGGCCTCTCTGAAGTTGGTAGATATGCCAAACTCCCCAAAATCTCTGCCCCACAACTCAAAGCATTGGCCACCACATTGGCCTTGATCGGGTGGTACAAAATAGTAATATCATAATCCTTCAGCAACTCTAACCACCTCCTCTAGGCAAATTTAGATCTTTTTGCTTGAACAAATGTTGCAAGCTGTGATGGTCAGTATAAATCTTACAAGGCACACCGTACAAATAATGACGCCAGATATTCAAGGTGTGAACAATGGCAGCTAACTCAAGGTTGTGGACAGGGTAGTTCTTCTCATGTACCTTCAACTGTCTGGATGCGTAGGCAATCACCCCACCATCCTGCATCAACACTGATTCGAGGCCAACCCGCGAGGCATCACAATAAATAGTATAATACCCCAAACCAGTAGGCAATATCAAAACTGGGGATGTAGTCAAAGTTTTCTTGAGATTCAGAAAGCTCACCTCACTCTTCTATCCACTAAAATAGATCACCCTTCTGCGACAATCTAGTCATAGGGGTTGAAATCGATGAAAACCCCTCCACAAAATGACGGTAGTAGCCCGCCAAGCCAAGAAAACTATGAATCTCTGTAACTAAGGATGGCCAACTCTGCACGACCTTTACCTTCTTCGAATCCACCCGAATGCCCCCACTCGAAACCACATGCCCTAAGAATGCCACAGAATCTAACTAAAACTCACATTTTGAGAACATTGCATATAACTTCTTCTTTCTCATGGTCTGAAGCATGGTCCTCAGGTGCTTCTCATGATCTTCCCGACTCAGGGAATACACCAGAATATCATCAATAAAAACAATAACAAACGAGTCAAGATAGGACCGGAACACACTATGCATCAAATGAATAAAAGTTGTTGGGGCATTGGTCAGCCCAAGTGACACAACAAGGAACTCGTAGTGACTATACCGAGTACGGAAGGCAGTCTTCGGGATATCTGGCTCCCGAATCTTCAACTGATGGTAAACTAAGCACAATTCAATCTTCGAAAATACATGTGCGCTCTAAAGCTGGTCAAACAGATCATCAATACGAGGCAAAGGATAGCAGTTATTCACTGTAACCTTGTTCAACTGGGGATAATCGATACACATACGCATAGAACCATCCTTTTTCTTACAGGAGCACCCCAAGGTGAAACACTGGGTTGAATAAAACCCTTATTAAGTAATTCATGTAACTGATCCTTCAATTCCTTCTACTCAGGAGGAGCTATACGATACGAAGAAATAGAAATGGGCTGAGTGCCTGGCAACAAATCAATGCCAAAATCAATGTCTCTATAAGGCGACATGCCCGGAAGATCAGCTGGAAACACATTGGGATAATCCCATACCACTGGGACCGAATCAATAGAAGGGTTATCAACACTAACATCTCCCACATAATCTAAATATGCGGCACACCCCTTCTGAACCATACGCTGAGCTTTGAGGAAAGAGATAACTCTATTGGGAGAGTGATCTAAAGTACCACTCCACTCAACACGCGGTATACCTAGTATAGCAGCATCACGATCTTGGCATGAAAATCGAGAATAGCATAATGGGGCGACAACCAGACCATGCCCAAGATAATATCAAAATCAACCATGCTGAGTAACAATATTCTGCTCTGGTCTCAAAACCATGAATAGTAACCAAACATGACCGATAAATGCGATCCCCAACAAGAGAATCCCCCACAAGAGTAAAAACATATACAAAAGAGCTCAAGGAATCTTGGGGTACACACAAATGTGCAGAAAAATAGGAAGACACATAAGAGTAAGTAGATCCTAGATCGAATAGAACCGATGCATCTCTGTGACAAACCAGTATAATACCTGTGATGACAGAATCAGAGGCAACAGCCTCAGTACGAGCAGGAATAGCATAGTATCTGGCCTGGCCTCCTGCTCTAGGGTGATATCTACCTCCCCGACCTCCACCCCTAGATGGCTGATGGGCAGATGGAGTAGCAGCTGGAGCTGTGATCATAGCTTGAGAACTCTGCGGAGCACGCTGTGGTTGAGAATTCTATAGAGGTTCACTCCTCCCAAGTCAGGGGAAATCCCTCACTACATAGTGGGCGTCACCACACTCGAAATAAGCTTTGGGAGGATGTGGTCACTGTGACTGGCTAGGGCCAGTTCTAGTGGACTGGCCTCTGAAATCACCCCGCGCAGGAGGCGCGCTAGAAACCAGATGTGCATAGTAAGGCTCCTGAGGTCTAGGAGGAGCTGGAGCACTGCTGGCTGCTGGAAGAGCTAAATGAATGGGGTGACCCATATAACCCCTACCATGTTTACTTGAAGTTGAGGTACGGGCACCAGAGAAATGGCCCGACTCTTGAGACCTCTTGGCCTCCCTCTCCTCTCTCTCCCTGGCATGCATACCAATAATCCTCCTAGAAATGCTTACCACCTGCTGGTAAGAAATGTCCATCTCCAGCTCTCGAGCCATGCTAGATCTGATGGGTGGGAGAAGACCCTCAATGAACCGGCAAACCCTCTCACGGACAGTAGCAACCAAAGTTGGTGCATGCCCAGCCAATATGGTGTAACGAATAGCATACTCTGAAATAGTCATAGCACCCTGGCGCAAATGCTCAAACTCTGCACGCCATGCATCCCTTAGGCTCTGAGGAACAAACTCTCTCAGGAACATATCTGAGAATTGGGTCCAAGTCAGTGAAGCAGCCTCGTCTGGACTGTCTAACTCATAGGTGCGCCACCAATCATAAGCGACTCCCTGAAGCTGGAAAGCAGTAAAGGAAACCCTGCTAGATCTTGATATACCCATACTGCGAAGAATATGGTGGCACACCTCTAGAAACTCCAAGGCATTGTGTAATGCTAGTCCACTTAATATCGGACGATCATACTTCTTGAACCTCTCAAGTCTCCGCTGCTCATCCTCCGAAGCAGGTGCCCCATCCATGGGCTGAACTGGCACTGCAGGCGGTACATGAATGATCTCTGGGACCTGCTCAACATGCACTCACTACTCAGGAGTGCGTGAAGTAGGAGTCTGTGCTCTTCCCTCGGCCTGGGATTTGGCTGCAACAAGGGGAAGTAACCTTACCTAAGCCAAGGTGGTGTACATACTCATGAACTGAGCCAAAGTCTCCTGAAGAGTTGGAGTAGTAGTGGTAGTAGGCGTGTTGGGTGCCAGGAGTCCGGTTGGATTTGCTGGCGGTACCTTGGCGGCAGCTCGCGCAGGTGCTCTCGCTACACCACGTCCGCGTCCTCGGCCTCTACCCCGGCCTCAGCCTCTGACGGTTGTAGTAGGGGGTGTGGGTGTATGATCATTGTGAGTAGCACGTGTCCTCACCATCTGTGAGAGAATAGAAGACAGAAGTTTAGAATTATGATTTCAAAATATCGCATGACAAGGAAATCAAATGAAGTGGAAATTTTCCTAACAATTACATAGCCTATCGTAGATAAGTACAGACGTCTCTGTACCGATCAGCGAGACTCTAATAAACCGGCTTGTGTTCTGTGACTCCTATGAACCTAGAGCTTTGATACCAGCTTGTCACGACCCCAGTTCGCCCTCCGTGAACATGTCATGACGGCACCTAGTCCCTATGACTAGGTAAGCCTAACAACGTGAAAATAAAATAACTTGTAGAAATAAATAATTTAAAATTGAACAGCTAGAAGAAAATTGGATATAAATTCCACCCGACACATACAACATAACTTCACTGAAGCCTACAGTATCATCCCAAAACCCGAAAACTCATAGGAACACAAGCTGAAGAAATGTAATACACTGCTCTAACTCCAGAATGCCTAAAACAACAGTAAGAAAGGAAGGCTAACTGCTAAAAGATAGAATAAGATAGAGACTCCTTGGTCTGCGGACGTGGCAGATGTTTACCTCGAAGTCTCTGCTAGATCTCTCTGCCTCGAGGGTGATAAGCCTGGGTAGAGGTACCTGGATATGCATATGAAAAACATACGCAGAAAGGGCATGAGTACACCACAGCGATACTCAGTAAGTGCCAAGCCTAACCTTGGTCGGGTAGTGACGAGGAAGTTCAGGGCCCTACTGAGATAATAAATAATAAATGATAGGATAAAGTAATAGTATAATGAGAGTCTACAGTGAGAATCTAAATAGTATAAATAAGGATACAGTAATAGAAAGGCAAAAATAAGACAAACACAAGGAAATACCTCTCACAACAGAATGATAATCGGGGATCTCTTGGTATCTTGAGGATCTCTTGGTATCCTCACCATATACACTAGGGATATCTTGGTATCCCGAGGATCTCTTGGTATCCTCAATAAGTAAGCCGGGGATCTCTTGGTATCCCGAGGATATCTTGATATCCTCCATATATATACATGTGCCAGGGATCTCTTGGTATCCCGCACCTCAGTCCAGATCATAACACGTGCAGGGGATCTCCCGGGATGCCGTCCCGTAGTCCCAAATTTAATCACACAACAAAAGCTTGAGAGTATCAGAATAAATGCTAAACTCATAACAAGTAACAGTAAATTCTAGCCTAATATGCTTCCCGAAATACAAACAAAAAAAACAACTCAAGAAATAGGCAATTGGGTCAACTAAGCATGTTCTTCTAAACTAACCCATGCTATAATTTCAAGTAGAATAAAGCAAGTAAGAAAGAAACTCAGTCTATATATTTAAAGTAAAACCAGATTTTTAACAATTAGCTCAAGTACGCACTCGTCACCTCACATACAAGGCATTCAATTACCAAATATCATATCCTAAGGGAAAAGGTCCCCTACACAAGGTTAGACGAGCCACTTACCTCGAACCGGCTCCAAAATCAACTCGAAACCCCACGTTTGCCATGAGTATCCGACTTTAAATGGCCCAAATCTATTCAATTCAATTACATATCGCAAATAACATCTCAAGCAACTAATTCTATGATTTAATTCAAAGCTAAGACGTAAAATTAGGTAAAATGACCAAAATGCCGCTCATTCCAACGTCTCAGAATCGGGTGAAATTAACATTTTTAGAACTCCCATACTCTCGCGAGTCTAACTATATAGAAATCTCTGAAATCGGAGGTCAAACACACACTCAAAACCCAATAATTCGGTCTATGAAGTTTTTTCAAATATTCATTCAAAATCCAAAATTAAAAGAGGAATTCATGCTTATATTAGTGGGTTACAAGCAAAAAGGAGTTTAGAATCGTTACCCAGTTGATTTCTCTAAAAAAAACCTCGAAATCTCACTCAAATCCGAGCTCTCAAGCTTGAGTATTGGTAAAAATGGCTACCCCTCGGGTTTTTGAAAGTTTATAACTGCCGAGATAATTTGTTCAATGAGATTGTAGGAAGTTGTCTACGATCGCGAAGGGTAAAGTTTAGAGGCTCCAGAAATGGCCTATGCTAATGTAGCCTAAGGCATGCGATCAGAGAAGATGAAGAAGCAGGCCTATCTGATCACGAACATGGCCATGCGATCGCGTAGAAGGACTTGGTCACTGAGCCACCAACTCAGTTTCTTCAATGTGAACGCAGGGAGGGGATTGCGAACGCGAAGAAGGAAGGGGCTGACTTCTGCGATCGCGAGTCAAGTAATGCGATCGCAAAGAAAAACCTAGGCCTCCCCAAAGAAATTGCACTATACAATCGCGGAAGTAAAGCTGGGATCGCAGAGAAGGAAAGTTTGCAACAGACCTGAAGCAAAAAAAATCTGCTACTTTTACAACTCAAAAATGCACCGTTGAGCATCCGAAATACACCCGAGGCCCCTGGGACCTCAACCAAACCTACGGACATAGCCCATAACATCATTCAAACTTGTACCAATCCTTAAACCACCTAAAACAACGTTGGAAACTAGAATTAGTCAAGGATTTAAGCCTAAGAACTTCAAATTCTCACAAAATACGCTTTCGATCAAAAACCTAACCAAACCACGTCCGAATGACCTGAAATTTTGCGCGCACATCCCAAATGACATGATCGAACTACTGCAGCTTCCAAATTTCTATTTCAACCCTCGGATAAAAGTCTCACTATCAGACTTCAAAAATTCAAACTTCGTCATTTCAAGCCTAAAATAGCTACGGACCTCCAAAACACATTCCAAACATGCTCCCAACCCTAAAATCACCTAATGGAATTAACGGAGCCATCGAATTTCCATTTCGAGGCCGTCTTCATACAGTTCCGACTATGGACAACTTTCCAATACTTAAGGCTCTCATTTAAGGACTAAGTGTCTCAAAACCCTCCGAAACTCAAAACCGAACGTCTTGGCAAATCAAATTAGCAGAAATAGTCTTTGGAAAAGTAGTTAATAGGGGATCGGGGTGTTAATTCTAAAAACAACCGGCCGGCTCGTCACAGCTATGACACGGGTTAGGACTGTGGTGGTGACTTGGAGCCTTTTCCGATTGTTATGGGGTCACATAATGGATTGGCGCTCAGTCCGTTCTTATTTGATCTGGCTATGGACGCACTGATACACCATATCCAAGGAGGGGTGCCTTGGTGTATGTTGTTCGCTGATGATATAGTTCTTATTGATGAGACGCGAGGCGGTGTTAATGGGAGACTGGAGGTATGGAGGGAGGCCCTAGAGTCTAATGGTTTCTAGTTAAGTAGGACTAAGATAGAAAATGTGGAATGTAAGTTCAGCGACGTGACGAGGTAAGCAGATGTGGAAGTCAGGCTTGACTCACAGGTCATCCTCAAGAGAGAAAGTTTTAAGTACTTAGGGTCAATTATCCAAGGAGATGGGGAGATCGACGGGATGTTACACACCGTATTAGGGTGGGTGGATGAAATGAAGGTTAGTGTCTGGAGTCCTGTGTGACAAGAATGTGCTATCTAAACTCAAAGGTAAATTCTATAGAGCGGTGATTAGACCGGCCATGTTGTATGGAGCTAAG
>MU746353.1:0-51523 GCA_026770625.1 Nicotiana glauca
CCATCTTAGGAGAAAAATTCATCTGACTAAGATTTTGATATCTTAGGAGAAAGATTCATTAGACTAAGATTTTGATGCTAGGAGATAATTCATCAGACTAGCTTTGTTCCTGTTACATACAAAGAAAAATTTGTTAGTTTTAAAAAGGGTGGTCGGTTGTGACCTTCTTGTTGGGGATGATTTACTCCTTCCTTTAACACTTCGTGTTATCTTCTTTCTTCCTCAAATGGGTACCTGACTTCAACAAAATAAAAAGGTAACGCCTCTGTTCTACGGGCGGGCTCCCGATTTCAACAACTTACCTTATCTGCACTATGTTTCCATTTTTCCTCTTTGCAACCATTTCCTTCTTACTTGAATTATCTTTCTTCCAGAATTGCTTCCCTCAAAATCGTGTCGTCTTCCCTCAGATATTGGGGATAACACTACTAGGGAATTATTTACTTACCTGCTAGGGATAAAATGATGGTGGAATCTCCCTTTTTTTTTCTTTTCTTATTTTCCTTTTTTTCTTCTTCTTCTTTTTTTTTTCTTTTTTTTTTCAAAAATATTCTCTTCAAAACTTTTATTTCCTCTCAACACTGCTGGGGATAAAAGTGTTATCAGCTGAGGATAACACTGTTGAGGATAACATTGCTGGGGTTTTTTCATTTCTTCAAAACTGGTGCTTTACTCTTCTGAAGGCTGATGGGGATGACACTGGCTTTTGCTCTTTCTGAACACCAGCTTCGTCCGCTGGGGATACAACTTCCTTACATTAAAATTTGTTATTTTCTTTCTTTCAACACCGCTGGGGATAATACTGGTTCAAAGACCACTTCCCTTAAAATTGGTGTTATCTTTCTTTTTCCCCAAGTGGATACATGTCTTCTAGAAAATTTTCCAAATGAAAGGAAAAATTTTCTGCCCCAGTTTGATAATCTTCCACGTGGCATGCCTTTCCGTCATCAAATGTCATTTCCTTTACCTACTTCAAATCAAAGAAAATTTGTTAGTTTAAAACGTGGTGGTTGGTTGTGATGCTCCTGCTGGGGATGGTTCTCCTCTTCTTTCCCTGCTCTGCGTTTCATTGTCAAAACTTGCTGGGATGTTATTATTTGCTGGGGATGATATTCCTGTTGGGGATAGTTTTTCCCTTTCTTGCTTCCCCGCCCTCCTTGACGACTCTTTATTCACAAGCCTTTCAATGTTGTTTTCCACTTGTATCCTGGCCCCTCCACATTTCCTATGACAGTTGACTCTGCTTGTGGATCTTGCAGGTTTTACAGATGAACCATTTTCTTCGTTCATCCTTATCACTGGAAATACTTTTTCTACTGGGGATATCCCTCTTCTCTTGTGGCATATCTAGAGAACGGGCATTTCCCCGACCTTTGAGTCTCACTGGCCTTGGCCTTGAGGTAATTAACCTTCGCTTTTTGCATGGAGATATCCTCCTTGACACTGATCCACCCATTTGTCAATTTCCTCTTGCTGGGGAATATCGTTCTGGACACTGGCCTTGTGCGTGTTCCCTCCTGACATGTACCAATCAGATTCTATCTTGCATAATTGGAAAGCTGATGGCAGATGTTGAAGTCATTTCTCACTTGTTTTGACCAAACAGACTCTACTGGGGAATTTTTTTTTATGAAAAGAGAAAGATAAATGGAAACAAAAATAGAAGACAAAGAAAAATATGATTCTATAATAAGAAAAACTATAAAATAAAACCCTGTCAAACGCGGATACCGACTCCAATGGTCATGACATGCACGTATGGTCTATCCTTCGTCGTCAATCATCTTTCAAAATCTTTGTTTGGTGATTAACCATCTGATTCTCACCCTTATTTGACTTGTAGTGCCCGAAGGTTTTCACTATCAAGCCTCTCTCATTTTGGTTTTTCTCTCAGCTTTCAGTCGCCTCAAGATGCCCGTGAAGGTTTTCACCAATAAGACTCTCTCATTTGTATTACTTCTCAGCTGGGGTTTTGGGTGTTACCGCTAATACTCTCTCATATTTCTTTTGCTGGAGATCAGAGTCTTTTCTGCTGGGAATCAGAGTGTTATGTTCTGATAAGACTTCTCTCATTTGCCTGACTTGGCCTCTTTTGAAGATTGGTCAAAAGGTCTTTCTTTGGACCGTAATGTGGATTTGGATAGGGCTAGAAACAAAAGGTATTAAAGGCTCAAAACAAAACAAACTGGGTTCAAAATTTACAACCTTCGGACCTAGATTTATTTATAATAAACACAATTTTTCCCCAATTTCTTGCTTGGGGATTTTTTTTATTTTTATTTACACTATGACCGAGCTATGAAGCGCCTACGTATCCTCTTTGAGGAATCAGGTCAAAGTAGTTCCTAACTCCTCGTTGTTCTAATTTTCCTTTTCAATTTTCCACTTTTTTTTCCTCTTTTTTTTTATCTTCCACGTTTGTGGTTCTAGACTTTGCTACTGATTCCGAAGGAGGGGTATGAAAGAAAACAAATAAGGCTCAAAGGGATAACGAAGGATAGAGTGTTTGGATAGCAGAATGAAATGCCTTCGTCATTCCAATCTTCAAAACATACCAAGTGCAAACAACACGATTAGCATTCCCCATATCATTAAAGCACTGTTGGGCAACACCCTCATTTTATTACCACGAACGACTCTCAACATGGCCAACTTGCCTTTAACAGTTTTCTTTTACTTGCCCCAGTTTCACATGACTCGGGCTCCAAATAATCTCAAACCGTTCTTATTTCCTTTAAATATCCCGATCACCTCCCAATGGCTTTAAGATTAACTTTTTAAAATTAGGCCCACCTTATGCGCGCATGACATGTCACTATAGTTGACAGAAAAAGGACTATAAAGACTTAGATCAAAGACAAATGACTAGAAATAACGGAAAACAGAGGATCGCAATAAACAGACAGGGAAAGAGTCTGTACAACAAAAGCAAACACAATAAACTGGGGTACAATCCTTAACAAACCTAGACAATACCCAAATGAGATACTATGACCAAAGGAAACTAGACAAAAAAAATGATAGAAGGGTTTGATTTACAAGACAATATCCAGATTGCAACCCTGAGAATAATCCAGACGACCATAAATGACTACAAAATAAGCCACCGAGAACTCCACTCTGGTTGATTAAGAAATGGAGAGTCTTTCCAATTACCAAACATGACCTGTTAGCCATCGACTTCTGTTGACTGGTTTTTCCTTTGAACATGGTCTCACTATCATGGATCGGGCTTTTTAAGTTCTCCTCCCTTGTGTACCAATTTGATCATCTGGGTCTCATGGTGAGCTGACAATGGATTCTGGTTAAGGTTTGGTGCATTTAGGGTCTGAACTTCAATTCGACGAGTGTCGATAAGTTCTTAAATGGCTATTTTCAACTTCCAACACCTTTCTGTATGGTGCCCAGATACTCCTGAACAGTACTCACAACTCATCAAGTGATCAAGGTTTCTTAGAAGAAGGTTAGGCAACTTAGCTTTGACCGGATTCATCAATCCCAGCTGCTTTAGTTGGTGGAACAAACTGGTGTAGGACTCTCCCAATTGGGTGAATGTTTTCTTTCTCTGCAACCTCTTGTTCTTAAATGCTTGATTGGGCCGGAAACCTGAACCAGGAGGGTTTCTGTAGGCTTGTGGGGGTGGGCAAGACATTTGTGGATGTGGAGCATATGGTGGTGCATTGTGGTTGGGGTACCGGGACGGTGATGTACGATTTTGGGGGTCCCGGGGAGAGTAGTGGTGTTGGGGACGGGAGTAGCATTGGGAAAACATAGATGGAGGACGAGTGATGGAGCTACTTGGGTGGATGGAAAAGCTGTGATAGGCGGGTATATATGGAGAGTGTGGGGGATCATCTGGCATTGGGTTTGGTGTATGGGTAAGGACAGAGTCCAGGAAGCTAGGTGGTGGAGAGGGTGGTGCTTTCCCATCCATCCACGCCCGATACATGTCAGCCACATGTTGTCTCAATATTTTCACTTCTTCTACCAACCCATGGTTCCGTTCAACCAGGTGTTGTCGGCCATCGGTATCGACCCACTCAGTTCTGAGGTTCTCTGACATTGTCCTTCGCCTTTGTTTTTGCAGGGAGGAGTTACCACAACCAACCACCTTTCTGGTATGAACATAACAAAGTGAAGCCACCACGTTAGTGTTAGGGCATTTGACAAATAGGTAAACGCACATAAGGGATGCAATGCACCTAGGCGGTTGAACCTTTCTATCATGCATTTGATTTAGTTACGCGCGTCATTCTGGCTTCTTATAATTATACCCCCTTTGAACTGCCTCCCCAATTTTCCCCTTTATTATTATTATTATTATTATTATTATTATTATTATTATTTTATTGTGGTCGAATCTTATGAAGATTGCCTACGTATCATGACCCTGCATGAATCAGACCTTGCGTAGTTCGGGCAAATACACGGCAAACAACAATAAAACATTTTTTTAGGAATTTTCAAATTTCACAATAAAACAAACTTGATTACAAAGTTTTAAAAACTGACCATACTAACAGAATTTGATGAAAATAATACTTACAGACTTGAAAATCAAACAACCCACATACTCTTAATAAAAGGAAATGAAAAAAAAATAGACTGACAGATTCCTTCTCTATTTGCCAATTTCAACCAAATGGCTATTTCTGCAAACGTGGCCCCTTCTCAATTTCACATGAATTTTGAGGCCTGGAAGGATTATTTCACAAACTTGTCCGTTCTTTTACGAAAATAGCTTTTCAACAACTGAAAGATACTCTAAGGCTATCCTGGCAAGAACGATTTAACACACTACCGAAGTTGGCTCGACTTATTTTGACCAAAATACAAATGGCCTTCACTTGCCCTCTTTTTTTTTCTTGCTTTTTTTTTTCAAATTAAAATAAAAGACCCGATTTTGCAAACATGGCCTTTCGGCACCTCGGGGATGAAGATTTTAAGGCTGTGTGGGCTAACTAGTCAAAAACCCTAAAAATGACCAAGGTTGGCTGTTTATGCAAAGTTAGCCTTTCGGCGTCCCTTTTGGGAACATTCGACTATTTTTGATAAAACGGCACTACCCGACTTACTTAAGACTTTTTTTTCTTGTTTTTCAAAATAAAACCCGATATTACAAACACGGCCTTTTAATGCCTCATGGACGAAGATTCTAAGGCTGTGTGGGTCAACTGACCGAAATCTAAAAAATGACCCAAAAGTGATTGTTTATGCAAAGTCAGCCTTCCGGCGTCCCTTTCGGGAACATTCGGCTATTTTCGACAAAACGACATCACCCGACTTATGTACGACGAAAATCAAAATTTGACATTTTATGACATTTTTTTTTGCAAAAAAATGGTGGTTGGACCCGATGAGGGTTGCCTACATATCTCACATCCGGTGAGAATCAAACCAGCGTAGTTCTGCCCAAATAAAATAAACTATATCTGCAGACAAAATATTTCCCCCTTTTTTTTCTTTTTTTTATTGGCAAACAAAACGAACTATTTTATTTATTGACAAAAAAATAAACTATTTTTGAAAAAAAAAAATCAGACATTTTTTTTATTGGCAAATAAAGCAAACTATTTTTGAAAATATATCTTTTTCAGTGGAAAGTAAAACAAACTATTTTGAAAAATAAAACTCTTCCTTTTTTTTATTGGAAAATAAAACAAAATATTTTAAAAATAAAAACTTATCAATTTTTCTTTTTTCATAAACAAAATAAACTATAAAAGCATTTTTTAAAAAAATTTATTTTCTCAAAAATCTGACAGAGTTTCGACACTACTTAGCATATTTTTTTCTAAAAATAAGTAGTTGTCTCTCTACGCTACTATTTTTTTCTTTTTTCCCTTTTTTTAAATTTTATTTTCTAATATTCCCGATTTTCATAAGTCGGTCAGCATGCAAGTCTAAAGCAAATAAATGCATAAAACAAACAAGATGCAGCAGGATGATCTTTTATATTTCAGGTTACCTATCCTAGACGGAACCAACCCCTGTGTTGAGTCCCCTAAGTCAATGCGACATTATGCAAATAAGCGTTCCTACTAGGGATCCGGCATGTGGGTTTGTCATACTAAGTTAAAAACCTGGGTGTTTGTTCTAGACCATGTACCCGAGCGGACAACTCGAGTCGAGGAAGGATCTCCTTTCCGGGAACCAAAAAGCCAGCCGACTTAGAAACTTTCCGAGCCTCTTTCTTAATTCAGGGTATGACACTAACAGAATAGGGAGTCTCAACCAGTAAGCACATTCCCGGAGGTGAGAAGAGAAGAGTTTCAGCACAGTTTATATATACAGTTCATATAATATCAAAGCGGTAAAAAAAAAGTCATTTTGCACATTAAATACAGATCATATGAAAATATCAGATAATAAAGCCAAAATACAACAATTTATTCTAAGCTCGAATTTCCAACCCTGAACCAGTGGTTTTGGGTAAGAGTTCCCCAGCAGAGTCGCCAGAGCTGTCACACCTCCTTTTTCCGGCACCCGCGAGGACGCAAGGGGAGTTTTTCCAATTAAAGGACAATCGAAATGGGATTCATTTATTAAGAGATTCAGAGTCTCCACTTGGGAGATTTATGGTGTCCCAAGTCACCGGTCGAATCCGGAATCGAGGAAAGGTTTGACTCTGTATTACAGTCTGTGAACCAGAAATCCAAATAAGGAATTCTGTTAACCCGGGAGAAGGTGTTAGGCATTCCCGAGTTCCGTGGTTCTAGCACGATCGCTCAACTGTCATATTTGGCTTATTTATCTGATTTATAACATGATTTAACTTATGTGCAAATTTTAACCTTTAACTGCTTTTTATAATATTATTATTATTTTAACAAAGAATTACAACTTTGTGAAAACGTATCTCGAACCGCGTCACATCAATGTACACATGGTTATCGACACATTTCGACTCCGTTGAGATTTGGATTTGGGTCACATAAATGTGCACCCATATTTAAGAAAGTAAATTATTAAAGACGCGTCTAAAGAGTCTAACGCGTTATTATTTTGGGGAAGGCCGTGCAATTCACTAAACGGCCCATCCCGAAGTCTAAATATTTTTAATATATACAATTATGAGGGCCCCGCAATCTTGTATTTTATTGGGCGAGGCTCGTCTCATTTATTTTTTAAAAGGGTAATCCTAAAGTGACTACATTTTCTATTTTTAAGTTCGTCACTAAAATAAAAGAGAAAAATCCTAGTTAATTACATGCTTGAGAAGGCCATCATTAATTAGTTACTGGCTTGCGACTAAAAGGAATATTACTAAAATTGAAATTATAAGTAAAATATGGAATTGACAAATAATATATTCAGAGAAAAAAAAACTAATTATCCTATCAATAATTTGAACCCACATTGTTAGATGAATTGAACCGTTGGAATTAATTACAAATATTTGAAAATAGAATTAACCTTAATCACTAATGCTTATTTGAAAGTTTATTAAACTTAAACGTTATCTAGTCTTGTTTGAACTCAAATCATGCCTTAATGCCTAATTCACAAAATCAGTTCAAATTCATCTCTTAACTAAATTTAGCTACATGTTCACGATTAACCTACTGTTGACAATATTAAAACCTTAATAGCTAGTGAACTAACCAGTTTTGCCAAGCCGATTCACTAAAGACCAACTTATGTTATTCTCCTCTTATTCCAATTGTTAAACAATTTGACAGTAATGAGCACGCTTGAACATATACAACCCAATAACCAAACTAAAGCAAAGTATTATTGAAGAAATTACTACAAGATGCCTAGTTATGCAAAGCGACAGAAATTTACAGCATAATAATACATGAAATAGCCTAAATACAATCCGTAAAAAAAATAAAGAAAAAGCTAAATTAAAACTTCAAAGTTCCATTCTTCATATATATTCATGCTTTCACATTTCAGTTTACAATATCGACAAGGTTACAGCCATGTACCTGGTATTGGAAACAAGAGAAGAGGAACGTGAGATATCAGCAAGGCAGTAATCAACACAGCAAAACAGCAACAGTAGTAGCTAAACCCAGCAATAAATTTCGACAAAAACCGGGTGAAATCAAACCAGAAAATACCAACAGAAATGGACTTCAACCCACAACAATATCAACACTAGCCAAATGAACTCAAAGACACACTAGAGTTACTTAAGATCAGTGTTAGTGTATTTGAATTAAGAGAAATGAAATCAGCGAAGCAAAAAGAGAAGCTTCAAATAAACAGTGGTGTTTTCGGCTCTCTAATTTTTTTTCAACTCTCAATTCCTTTTCATTCTCTGTTTTTTCCTCTTCAGTTCTGAAAAATCTTTATCTCTCCAAAATCTTTTTCCTCTAAGTGTTAAATGAGTCCTATTATATACCCATAGCAAGACTCCCTCTTTTAACTTGCAGCCCATATTCCTTTAATTATGTCACTTTTTTGAACTTTTTTCATTATTACCTATACTATTTCTGATTTTAATTAAGTAAAAGTAGTCCACGCGGCCCCCACATTCCCACCCCTTTTCAGTGGTTAAAGAAGACCTTTCATTATTAACCCTTTTTACTTTACATAATTATGTCTTGTCCCCTACTATATTATTTTAACAATACTTTAGTAACTAGTGGTCAAAACACTTAAATTAAATAATTGTCTACCTTTTTAAAATCCAAAAATACCTCCGAAATTAACAAAAATTACTATTCTACCCCTATCAGCTATAACCAATTTACATAAATCAATTAACCAAAATATAGCAGTTATAACCAATTCTTAATCAAATTCAACAATTAACATGACCAGTATAACACCCTCTGCTCTTAAACAAATAAATAAGAACAAGCTAATAACAACCATTAAACAACTTGAACTCTGGAATAACACACGAAAGGCTAAAATATTTTGAATATTCAAACATGAGAGCCCTACTAGATTATTGATTCATCTCCAAAGAAGAAATTAACACGGCCAAACGACTTGTAATAACATATATGAAAATAAAATAATATAAAATGAACCTGTGCAATTACTTGACTGTTTATTTCAAAGTTCAAACAAGGATGAATCCCTGACCGGAAAAATCAAACCTCGCCGGAAACCACAAAATGACGGAACCTCAGCCAGAAATAGAACTATGTCTAGACCTCTAGCTCGCCGGAAGGTAAAAGACGCGCGACTGTGTGTGTGTGTTTTCCAGCGTGGACTGTTTATGGAGGAACGACCAGTGGTCGATGTGAGGCAGCGGCTACAGGTCGACGACGCGAGGAAGAAGACGACGAAGCAGCAGGCGAAGATGAAGGGTTGTTAGTGATGGGAACTTGGAGATGGAAGTGGTGGTCATCGACTGGTGGTCGTTTGGCTTGGAGATGATGAGAAGATGAAGCAGAAGTTAATGTTCATGGCTGGACGTCGGAGCTGGTTCGACGGAGACTGTTTTGTTGTCGATGAAAGAGCTTGGTGGTTCGTTCATGGCGAGGTTCTGGCTGGTTCGTCGACGATGGTTGTTTGGTTTCGCGAGGGGGATAAGGATGGTCGTGGAAGGTCACTGGTGGTAGCTGCTGGCGGGGAAGGTACTGTGTGTGGGTGGTTTTAGGGTTGAAGGAGATAGGGGTGGTTTGAGGAAGATGAAGAGAGGATGGTGGGGGGGGGGGATGTTTAGGGTTTTTTGTGTTAGGGTGTGTAATGAAAAAATGAGAGGGGGGTTTGGTTATGTGCTGGGGTGGGTCGGGTCGACCCAGTGGGTTTTGGGTTGGGTTTGTGAGACATTTGGGCCTAGTTTGTTTAATTTAAAAGATGGCCCAATCCGAATTTCCTTCTTGCTATTTTTGTTCTCTTTTTTTGTTTGTTTGATCCAAAATTAAACTTAATGATCCTAAATTAAATTAATAAAATCAAAATTAACTAAAACTACTAATCAACTCCTAATAATAATTTCCACACAAAATTAAACATCAATTAAAATAAAATCACACAATTTGGACATGAAATGCAAAAATACATATTTCGTAATTTTACATTTTTGTAAACAAACTTAATTACTTTTAATTGTAAATTAAATCCTAATAATGCAAATGCAATATATTTTTGTATTTTTCGTTAATTTTAACACATAAAGATGCACGGACAAATATAAACAATACAAGAAAAATAATACAAAAATCACACACAACCCAAAACTATTTTATTTTGAATTTTTGGGAGTATTTCTCATATAGGGCAAAAATCACGTGCTTACAACAAGAACACTACCGTCGATTCATTTTTTCAGGGAAGTAGTAATTTCACCCATCGGTCAATCTTCCAGAGCATCGAGATCGTGTCATTTGTCCCCTATAAATGAGGGCATTTTGTGGCATTGCTTCCTTAATCTAAATACTTCTACGGGTATGCTTTGCTTTTTCCTTCCCATCAGCTTCTTTTACCTTTGATTACCACGATGGAAGCTTTCTATCTCAAGGTTGTTTGGAGGAGTTCTTCGGGGCTGTGTCGAGTCCTTCTACCGGGGCCTCCATTTATTGAACATAAACATGATGTTTCGATATTGCCGTGGTCGTCAGTATGTAGGCCGCTGCTACTACCGTTAGCCCGAGATGGCGATGGATGGAGAGTTGGTTTCAAATTTGCATAGATGGCCATTCGGATTATGCATCGCTGCTCAAAAGGGGGCTTAGAATATACACCACTTCTCACCTTCATACACCGGCTCGACGTGGAACCCCGACCCGAACCAGAAGCTTGCACGACTTGATGCTCGAAGAAGTGTATTCAAAGTAGCTGTGCAAGAGGGACCGATGATTTTTCAGTTCGCTGTCTCTCCGAAGCTTCCTTGTCCATAGAGGATCCTCGAGCTTTGGAGAGCTATGGCATTTTGTCATCCCTCCCTGCTCCCTGGTTGCTCTTCCTTGGTAGCATCAAAGTAGACAGTTGAGACAGGGCTTCCGGGGGCGATCTTGGAAATACTTCCTTCGAGGTCGTGCACCCAAGGAGGGTGGCTTTTGGAAGTGTCTAAGCCAAGGAAGATTGCCGACCGTCTGTATCTGAACCCGTACTTTTCTTATATATGCCTCTTTTTGCTTCTTTATTTCCATGTAGGGACCCTTAGCAGGTTTTTGTAATTTGTATGCAATGACCTTCTGGGGGATTTTCAATTGAACGCCGTGACCCCTCAGGGGCTATTGTACTCAAAAACTTCATAAATGAGAAATGAACTCAGTTGACCTTTGCTTTTGAATTTGCTCTGCTTCTGTATGCCTTAATGCCATTCGAGGCTCTTCGAATGTATCCTTTTGTGTTGCTGATCGCTGATATTTAACTTGGACGTGAGTGTTTGCCTTGAGTTCTTGCCGATCGACATGGGCTCTTTTTGGTCCTATTATCGTCTTTCGGGATAACTCTGGATCGATCTGATAGATTGGCACTTATAAGAGTCTCCCGAGTTATTTGGAGATCACGCGTTGAGTTCCAAGGTCTCCGGGGGTACTGCCCCAGACGTAGGTCATCTTTGGGTACCCCAGAGCCTTATTGATATGGATGTAGATGATCCTTTCAGGCCGCATGAGATAGACTTATGCTCTTCTCTTGATGTTTGTTTGCTTATACGCCCTTCGGGGTTTTCCAATGCCTTCTTTTGTTTATGGGCCATTGTAGTCTATCATGATAGCTTATCCTGGTCATTAGTTGATTGACAAGGCTCTTCTCCGATCTTTTTTGTCATACTTCAGGCCGATGGAGGATCGATCAGATAGGGTCGAGCTATCTGAGCCAGCTAATTTGTTTGGAGATCACACGTCAAATTTGGGGGCCTTTGGGAATGCTACCCTAGATGAAGGTCATCTTTGGGTGCCTCGGTGTGCCCTGTTTATTTTGATGTGGATAACTCTTTCAGAGAATATAAGGTTGGCTTCCATTTGAGGAGTTTTCCTAAGTTTGGGGTGCTTCTTTGGGGCCTCGTGGAGCTTTGGAGATCAGAGCTTCTGGGGTTTGCTCCTTCATAGTGGGAATCGCGAGCCAGACACATTCCTTGAGTCTGGTATCGGCGCTTTGGAGCTCATCGTAACCCTATTTATTGAAGGTCGGGGGATCCAAATGTGAAATGCTGCCTTGAGCATGGAGATAATTTGCGTAGATCCTCGAGCTTAGTCGTCTGTTGGAGGATGTTTCCTGGGTTGGGTATTGACCCGTCTATTCGTGTTGAGGCCATTGGCTTCTTGGAGTTTACCTCGAGCAGGCGACTTGCCGTTGCCTCTTGCATATAAGAGGGGTGGCTTCGGTCTTTTTGTGAGACTTCACTATTTTTGGGTAGCTGTTCTTCTATTTTGGCATAGGGCTCTCTATCTTTAAAAGTGTAAAAAGTGTTGGTGCTTCTTTGCTTTATTTCCCTAGTTTTGCCATAGTCATGGAGACCACCTCAAAAACGAGGCAAATGGCGGAGAATGTCATTCCTGGCGCTAGAGAGTCAAAGGATTTCGCTCTGGGGACAACGTCCTTAATGAGAGAGGAACACTTGGAGATGGCGAGGCGATACTGCATGGGTTGGTGACCCATTCGTCTCATTACGAACGCAGGTGGTGTGCTATGTCTCACATCAGGTAGGGAATGGATGATCAAGGTACGTGCATATGTTGATTTTCTCCTACTGGCATGTAATATAGGTAACATTTCCCCATCTCATTTGCGCTGGATTCGCTATTTTTAGATATCGAATGGTTCCTCGAGGCGAGGCAGCGCTTTTCGGGAGAGGAGATGGAGTCGTCGGCCTTCGGTCGAGAGATGGCAGTAATAAGAGTGACCGGAGCCTATAATGCGACGGAGCCTTTTGCGGTACCAGACGGGCTCGTATTACTGACGACGGGGAAGTACCCGAGTCGGCTGCTCCCAGAGCACTTGTTTCTTGGTGAATGGCTCCATTGAGTAAGCACGTTATGCCCGGGGCCGATTCTTCTGGGGTTGCAGGGGTAGTACTAATAGGAGCGTGTTCCGATCTGGAAGAAATCTGTCGTCTTCACTTTATGGTGAGTTTGTGCAAAATTTTCTCATATCCCATATCTTTCTCCTCTTATTGAATCTTTCCTGCGCAGGCCTGTGGTAGGCTTAAGTCCGAGTTGTTTCGTCAAAAGGGAAAGTTTCAGAGGGTTCTCGATAAGGGAGGATCCCTTAGGCTTCTTTGCGGGAAGAAGGAAGTTGAGCTGCAGCATTGGCGAAATGAGGCGTATTGGATCTCAAACTATGAGAGCTATTTGATGGAGCAGGTGATTTCCTGTAGTGCGTTCTTTGCTTCTTTTATAATTTTAAGGCTAATTTCTTCTTGCCATATCAGTTGCAGAAAAAGGCAGAGGCCTCGGAGTACCTTAAAGGCGACGTGAACCATGTCAAATCCGCTTGTGAGGAGCTAAGGGCCCAAGTGCAGGCTCAAGCTTCGGAGAAGACGAATGCCTCGGCTAGGATCCCTGCATTCGAGGTCCAACTTAACTTGACCCGTGGTAATGCCAAAGTTCAGGCGGATATGATCGAGAGACTTGAGTTCGACCTCTAGAAGGTCAAGGCCGAGAAAATTGATGCCCTGGCGGAAGCAGCGTTAAGCCAAACCAGGGCTGATATTGAGATAGCGATTTTCATAAAGAAAGTTGTTGATGCTCAATCCGAGTTGAGGAAAGCCCTTGATTGTGAGAAGAGGATCGGCAAATATGTTCGCTGCCGATCCCAGAGAGAGGTATTCAAGGATGTTGGAGCGAGAGGCTTCATTCTCTCAGAGGAATTGGCTCAAGCAAAGGCGGATAAGGGTGATGCTCAATAAATCCTTATGGATGTAGCAGAGGGAGAACTTGACGTGCTGTAGACCTTTGGCACAAAATATAGATTCTACCGTTTTGTAACCTGGTTTCCGGTGCGCGCATAGCGTGCCTGTAAGTGGAGAATGTTTAATATAAGAAGAATTTTAAAGCATTATTCCTTTTGTACCTTTTTCTATCATTTCTCTTGATCGTGTAGACCGATTTTGGAACTAGTCCCCGAGTCGCATTACGGCTCGAGCTTCAATTGGCCTCCCAGCTTTTTCCCGCCTGCATGGGCAGAGGGAGATGACCCTTTGCCATTCCTCGGCCGAAGCAATTTCGCGGGCGCACGGCCTGGAGATTTGTCTCGACCATTGATAGCATCGTTTGGGTCGTGCCTTCAAGCATTTTATGGTTGAATTGCCCTCGGGTTTAGTCTCCGAGTCGGGATCCGACTGAGCTTAACTTACCCTTGAGCCCATTTTGGGCTGGCGATAATGATTCTCACTCTCTGCCCTTAGGCGTTTGGCGATTTTCTGGGTCCAGTCTCTAAGTTGTGTTGCGATTCGAGTTGTAATTGACCCTTTGATATTTCCGAAGGTTCTGGTTGGAGAAAGTGGCATCGATGTCACGCTCTAGGGAATATTATGATTTTTGGGTCCAGTATCTGAGCCGCATTGCGACTCGAGCTGTAATTGACCCTTGAATCTCATTCGAGCTCTCGGCCAGCGATGGTGGCCTTTCTATTGCTTGGTCATTGAGACCTTTTATTATGAGGCCTGAAGGCTTTGTTTTGTTAACTATTTTGGATCCTGTCTCCGAATTGGGTTACGATTCGAGCCCATTTCCTCAAGTTGTCAATTTTCAAACTGGCGATAATGGCTCTTACGCTGTATGGTCATAAAGACCTTTTGATGTGAGGCGCGGAGGCTTTCTTAGCCGGAGATAATGGCACTTACGCTGTATGGTCGTAGAGAACTTTTGATGTGAGGCTTGGAGGCTTGCTTAGCCGGCGACAATGGCACTTATGTTGTATGGTCATAGAGGCCTTTTGATGTGAGGCCCAGAGGCTTTTATTAGGCTTTGTTTTCTCTCGTTAAGGTCTTATTGAGTATTTTGCCTGACCCGTCATCGGTTCTAAAAGAACCTCGATTTCAAGTCGTAGTCGGCGATGTTTTGAGCACTTCGGAAGGTTCATAGCTCATAGGTCGAGTAGATCGACACATTTGCGATTTTGGAGCTGATGTGGTTGGGACTCGTATTTTTCCTGTTGAGGGAAGACTGTGTTTAACCGGTTCTTTTTGAAGTAGATTTTGAGGATTTTTTGGCGACAGTTGGGCGTCCCCGATTCACAGTTTTTTGGGTTGTAGCAGCCGTTATGACCGGAGTCATGTACGTTTGGCCGGAGCCATTTTTGATCCCTAGAAGCAGTTTTAGGCGTTTACACCGAGGGTATGCCCTTTAGAGATTCTTACAAATGCGATGTATAGCCTAAACTACAGGATTTTTCTTACATGTTGAGGTCTTACAGTTTGCCATGCCTATTGAGGTCTTACACTGTATGGAGAATAGATCTTGTTATGCCGAGGCTGCCCGTTAGGGTCTTACAATTTCAAAATTTTCCAGTACGTGAAGATTTGTGGTAGTCTCCGAGTCATCGAGTTTATTAAGCCTAACGATCGCTTATCGTGAGCTCAGAGTTGCATCACGAGGGCTTGGTGAGCCTGGCATTTCGACCCTGAGGTCATTCGGATACCGGATTTTTTAAGTCTTCGGGTATCTCGAGATATATGTGGCAGAAAGGTTTTTTGCTGTGGATAAGCCGAAATAGTCTTCTTCGAGTAGTGGAATGCTTAAAAAATATAATTTATTGCTCGGCGAAAATATAAGTTGTAAATACATATTGTCCTGTTATTGTGAGTTTGGTCCATACGGGTGTGACTTCCCTGATTATCCGATGTGCTCGTATGATTTCATATTGGAAATTTTTAGAAGAGAGGATCACGATCTCGTAGGGTCTCCTCCTTGGGGATATGCGGTCCTGCTAATAATCTTGTGGGCGGAACCTTCTTTATGTTAGAGACCCGGTTGAGTAAAGATTGCCCGGTGGGCCCCTGTGGTGGCCGCGAATCCTCGAGCGGGATCCAAAGCTACCGAATGCCTCAGTCGGTTGCCTGCGTACAGATTAGCAACAAGAAAAGAAAAGAAAGGGAATGATAGAAGGAGATGGCGTTTCGGGGAGCAAGCCCTGCGTTAGTCGTCTTCCTCGTCCGGCCAGGCCTGACCGAGGATGTGATTATCCTTACCTTTTGACCTCATTCGAGGGCAGCGCCAGTCATGGGCATAAGGTAAGGGATCTCCCCTTGTCGTTCATATCTAGATGCTTTAGCCCTGCGTTTGTCATGGGTTTTGCGCCTCTGGCGGAGCAGGGTCGGAGTCGCGCCTCGTGTGATGTATCCGTTGTTGTCTGTATAAAGTGTCTGCACCCAGAGATCCGGTCCAAGAGCGACATTGGTTCGGATTATCCTATCGGCTTCGGACCGACATCATTGGTATGATTTGGCCGATCCACCTGTACTCATAAATGCATGTTTTATTTGGAATGAGTCGAATGGAAGAAGGGAATACCAATAGGTTAATGCAATGTTGAGGTGGAATCTCAGCGTCGTTTTCCTCGAGCGAGAGGATGTCCTTTGGGAGCATTTCCTAGGATCGTCCCTTTCTGGTGATGGACACTTGTATTTTAGGTTCTACGGATCTTCGCGGGATGCCGCCATCCTTTAACAGTTATGACGATACACCACGACTTGCCAACTCTGTTTTGTCCGATTTCCTCTCGTCTGTGGAGCTGGATCCGGGTTTGCTCGCTTGGCGACATTTTGTGGTGACCTTTGTTGAATGGCGTAGTTGCTGCTCTTTTGGGTCTGTAACTTCGAGCGTCTCGTGATTCCCTTGGCGGGCCATGGTTTCCCTGGAGGGGTTTTGGTTGAATAGATCCGAGTCTCATGGACTTCCCGACTTCGCGTATGTTAACCACTATGCTTGCAATTGCAACGTTGAAGTTGAGCTCTATTGGGCGAGGTTTCCTTGCCGGCTGTGTCTTGTTGAATCTGGTACTATCAGAGGTTCCTCAAGGGTATTGGCTTCGAGCTACTGCCTTGTTGTTGTGAGACATTCTGTGTCTCGAATCATCTCTTCCGTTCACACCGTATGGACGTTGGCTCCATTCATTCAGTGTCAGGTCCCCTGCTGGGAATCTATCAGATATGCCGAACAAGAGAAGGTTCTTCGAGGGTCGTCCACGGCCTTGATTTGGGTCTGGTGTCGGTTGCTGGCATCCGACCAAGCCTCGATCGGATGTTCGACCAGGCTTTGCTTGAATTTCTCTGGAGCCGCCGGGTATGCTTCATTAAGGTTTTGGGCGAAGGCCTTTGCCGCCTCACTATTCGGGATCGGGAGTGGTTTTGTTTGTCCTGTCGGGGATGTCACGTCCCAAACAGAGGGACATGACATGTGCCCGATCGAGTAGCCCCAGTCAAGCGAACCTGGGTGCCTTTCCTATCCCACGTGATACCCCGTATTTTCATTACTTAATAACCAAGGAACTAATCATTTTATATTTGAAGTCACCTTTTTCAAAACATACACAACACACTTGGTTACTTAACAATGTTTACAACTTACATTGCCGGCATACAATTACATAAGTCCACAACCCATATTTACTGTCTGCGGAGCCTCTAAAGATACAACACGATAATACAGAACTTGCTGGTAATAAGGCTCCGGCTATACCTTACACAAAACCAAAATAAGACTCCGGAATAAAGGCGACATGAGCCACGCAGGGCCCCAAGAGGAAAGGGGCTCACCAATACAGCTGCTGGAAGATGAAGGGAAGCTACTGCCGGTGAACTAAAGTACCTGCTATAGATCCACCTACAATCATAACACGAATGTAGCGCCCCCGACAAAAGGGACGCCATTACATTTGAATTGTACTGGTATGTATAAACAAACTTTGCCCTGAGTAACCTTAAACCATACACAAGTAGCAAATAGTAATAGAACCAACGAACCAAATGCACATGAAAGAATAACCAAAGCCAAACAAGTTTCACAATCTCACCCTTTTCCCTTTCAACATTATTCCATCGCATCAATGATTTCACAACTTTCACATAATTTCATTTCAATAGTGATTTCGATCACTTTTCCACCCTTATTACCTCGACCACCCTTATTACCTCGGTCACCCTTATCACCCCAACCCACAATTTATCATTTTGTGTTGCGGCGCGCAACCTGATCCCATCGGACAATCACATTTCACAAACAACACAACAACAACAATAGTTCACAAAGAAATAACAACAACAATTCTCAAGAAATAACAACAACAATTCACAAAGAATTTCCATAACCATCAATACTATTTCTATCATATTCAACAACTCATACGCTTTTTATGTCACAACAATAATTACCCATGACTAGCCACAATTGTCCCAATCACATCATTTACGATTTCCTTCTATCATTTGTTTCTCAGCTCTTACCACATAACAATTTCACAATCACACATTTGGTTTATTGTCAATTACTTACACCATTATGTCATGAGACTTAACCACGAACACTCAAATCATACCAACCACAACGATTTCAAAAATAATCCATGTAGATATCACATACCAAATATTCATACACCAAACAAGGTGATTTTACAAAGGTCAAAGTTAGCCATACATACCTGGAGTCGAATTTCCTTTTTAACTTCAACTTTCAATTCCCCAAATATCCTAGCAACGTCAATCTAGTTCACAAGTTAACATTTACATCTTAGAATCGAAGTTCACATTTACTACTCAAACTTATTTAGGTTGTCAACCCCTCTTTTGCAAGCTTTTCCTTCTACCCAACTCCTCTTACTAGCTTTTAGGTTTTAAAGAATATGCATGTATATTTAAACTTCCATTTTCAAGAATCAATTCATGAGAATCCCCCTTTTTATTTAAATTTGAAAAAAAATGAAAAAGGGTTGGGGATTTTACCTGCAAGAGTGGAGATGAAGACAAGTAGTTGAAATTTTTCGGGGCTTGGATGACTTTGGAAAATCAATTGATGAGGATGAGACTTTCTCTTTCAACAACCCTCTCTTCCTTCTCTCTAGTTTTATCCAGAAAATGTGTAAAAATGAAGGGTTGGGGTGTTTTATTGAAGAAAAGATGGGGTTGAAAAATTAGAAAATCTGGAGCCGAGTTGGGTCTAAGGTCGCACTCTACGATCGCAGAGTGGAAATGCGGTCTGCATTCTTATTATGCGGTCGCATAATGCACCGCAGAACTAACCTTCACAAATCCTTGAGAAATTTATGCGACGATTATGCGGTCTGTATATTGATTATGCGATCACATAATAGACTGCATTTTCAACATCAATTTCGACTAACTCACTGGTTAACTCTGCGGCTGAAATGCGGTCCACATACCTGATATGCGACCGCATTCTGGACCGCATAATGGTAATTTTCTGGAAAATTTTAATTCTTGATTTTTAAGAGCTTTGATCAATACCAAGGGTCTGAACAACTAATTCTATACATTCCTAACACATATCCGGATCTGGACACCACAAGCTACTAGGTTTTTAGCACAAATTTTACGGGGCCTTATAGGGGAGTAGGGTGCGACTTCTCGGGACACTTTGTTTCTTATCTTCCCGGCCTTCGGTGCATTGGGCCCTTTTGGAATTGCTTTGATGGCTTCAGCGTGCGGTTCCATGGACCGCTTTAGTACGATGCGCGGGTCCTCGAGATCAGGTGCCGAATAGTGGCGCTACATCATGGTTTCTTCTGATGGAGTTTCTTCAAATATCCTTACCGAGACTGGCCCAAGTTCTCCATTTTAAAGGTAGCTATTCCTATACGGGCATGTGTAAGTGGTAATGCGCCTGTGAGGACTTGAGGTCTTTTCACTCCTGGTAGATTTCATAATTTTTGACTTTTGCGAAATGTGTCCCGAGATAATATCTTTGGGATACGGTTGTTGTACGAGTTTCTGCGAGAATGATTCGATCCTTACGATAAGGTCTTCCAGCATCCTTGCTGCTACAGGATAGGTTGTCGGTTTGTCGTTGCCTGATACCTAGGGTACTGGCTCGAAATGAGGAGATATTTTGGGTGCTGCCGCGCCGAGAATCTCCGGGCCGCTCCGTAGGTGAGAGATAGCCAAATGTTGTTCCTGCAACATTTCAAAAATAATATGAAGATTAACTTCCCGTTCTACCGGGGCTGGGATTTTTCGGGCTTCCTGTTGGTTAACGTGTTGTGTGCCGTTGTTAGTGCGCTAGACTTCATTACCTCGCTACATGGCGTGTAGACCCGCATCCGTTTGAACCGATCTAGATGTGTTATCAAGGTCGTGAGGCATCGCGCCATCCGTTAGAACGGCCACACTGTTCTCTTTGCGATTTTTGGGGTTATTGTCCTCGATTTCCCTTATCGAGATGGTTATTAACGTGAAATCAAAAATTCACGGGCAAGAAAAAGTGTGAAAGGTATTGTTCGTTCAAGTGATGAAACTAGCAAGAAAATAATTGCTATTATTTTTAGCCTCACGGTGGGCGCCAAACTGTTTACCGTGAAAATGATAACAATAATTAAATTTGTAAATGGGATTTTAAAAATACGTGATCTATTCCCAAGCTAGTTTGTAAGTGTGGTTAGTGCTAAAACGTGAAGTAAAATGATAGAGATCGATTTAATCAAAGCAGTAATCTAACCAGTAAGGGGACATTTCCCGGGCACGAAGCAAGCCAGTAGGTACCTCGGAGTCGGGCCTCGAGCCTATATCGGGCTTATCGAGGGTAGTCGAGAAGGGGATAACAAGTAAAGAAATAGATAAGCAAGGCTCTATACTATCAATCTTGAGCTAAATAATGAAGAACAAATGAAAAACAATAAAGTGCTAAGGCGACCTCGGGGTCGATGAAGACACATAACTTAGAAGAAAGAGAAAGAGAGAGATATTATTGCATTGTGGAGAAGTGGAGCAACATCAGTACCCTACAAGGTAGGGTGAGTCCCCATTATATAGGCGGGGGGACTCGGTATAGTACATGTGTATTAATTGCAAGAGTACAAAGATGGGACGATTTGATGCAAGATCTCACAGCAGGCTCTTAAATAGGCCAGACCTATCAGGTGTAGCCATTTTCTTAGGAGACTTCCTATTTTATCCTGACCTCAAACCTTGTTTCCTTTGATTCGGACCTCGACGAGCCCTGAGGCCGGGAACTCGATCGAGGCCTTTCACCCTCGGGGTCTTGTGGAAGGCTTCCGAAATGTCTTGATAGCAAAAAATCAAGTCTTCTAAATTTGCCGCATACAACACCGTTGCTTACCTCCCATGGATATCCGGTGCGGTGCCTCGCTCCCTTCATTTTCCATGGAGTAAGGTGGGACTATCTGCTAACTGTTGCATCCCATACTGGGGCAACGTCTCAAGAAGTGGCTTTACAATAACAGCCTGGCGAAATCCATACTAGCCAGATTTTTCACCCAACCACTTCTTCATTCCTTCCTGCCCTTTTTGCGACACTTTACTCTTCTCCAACTCTTATTTCTTCGTCGTTTCCCCTTTTGAAGATTCCATTCTAGGGAATCGAAATAATACTTCCGAGGGCATTGCGCTTGGAAGATAGTCTTTGAGTACACGTGCTTGAGGATATGATATTCGAAAATGTTGCTACTGAGGACGCACCTTTGAGAATAGGCTAGGGTCTTAGGCTTTTATTATATGTACATCCTTCTGCATCTTTGTTTCAGTGTAAGGACCCTTTGTAGGCCTTTCTAATCATATGTAAGGGTCCCTCTAGGGCCATTGTAAGCAAATTTATATGAATATAAAGACATTTACTTGACTTCTGTCTTTGATACTTGCCCTATATTTGTATATTCTTGTGCGCTTCGAGGATTTTGAATGTTTTCCTTTGTTGACAACTACTGATATCTAACTCGGGTGCAAGCATTCTTCTCGATCTTTGGCCGATTGAAATGGCTTCTTTCCGAGCCCATTGTCATATCTCGGACCAAGCCTGAATTGGTCGGACGGATTCGGTCGAGCCCCTCGAGTTGCATAGAGATAGTATAGCGAGTTTTGAAGTTTTTGAGAGCGGCATCTTGAGAGAAGGTCAGCTTCGGGTACCTGGAGATTTATTTTGAACTTGATGTAGATAATCCTTTAAGGCGTTGTAGGTAGGCCTCCATTGAGAGGCTGCCCATATTTAGGCGATATCTAGAGCCTTCATGGGTGGAGGATCTCCTTCAGCCAGAGGTTAGGCTCGAAGTGCTTCCTTTTTTTTTTAGAGGAAAACTGCGAGATCGGTTACCACCTCGAGCTCTATAATGGCATTGAAGGCTTTTTGAAGAATAACCTCTGGCTAATGGAGATCCTCGAGGTCGGATACCACCTCGGGACTAGAGATGGTGTTGTCCGCTCCTTGAAGCCTAACTTCTTGTTGATGGAGGTCCTCGAGGTTGGGTACCATGTCGGGACTGGAGAAGGTGTTGTCGTCTCCTTGAAACCTAACTTCTCATTTATGGAGGTCCTCAGGGTTGAACATTACCTCAGGATTTGCATCGAAGTCATCAACCTTTCGGAGTCTAACTTGGTTAGACGGACCGTTGTTGTTACCTCACATATATATAGGGTTGCTTTCGGTTCTTCGGAGATCCCACTATTTTAGATAACTATCTTCCCATTTCGGTATTATCTTAGCACCATAGTGTTTGTGTAGGCCCCTGCTTCAGCTTTTTGGTCTTGTTATAGCTATGACTGCGACTCTGAGGTCTGTCCAGCAGAGAGGGGAAAGTTCCACTCTCAATTCTCATAATCAGCGAGAGTTTACCTTGAAGGCTATGTCTTTGATAAGAGAGGAGCATCTCGAGTCAGTGAGGAGAGATTGCGAATGGGGGGAAGGAGATAGCACTACAGGTGCTTCCCGTGGATGAGGGTATCGCGGACCATGCCAATAGATTCCTAAATGTGTTCACGTACCACTTTACACTGGGACCCCTTTATAGGATCGTACTTGACTTCTGCTTGAAATATGGGGTTACCTTAGCGCAGATACATCCATCGTTTTGGAGGATAATGTTGATGATGAGGTTTTTTTGCAGAGAAAGAGGGGCTTGAATTCATGCTCGATCACCTTGTTAGGCTATATCAGCCCTTTCATAATCGAGGTCTGCTAACCTTGTGGTGCCGTTCGTCCACCCCTTTGTTGTTGATGATGAGGAAGATGGAGATCGAGAGTGGGTTAGTCAGTTTGTCCGGGTCTGAACGACCGACATTATCCCCATGGAGCTTATGCTATTCCCCGAGGAACGGAATTATACGCATGAGTGGAGCGTACCGTGCTTTCTTGATTTTGCTCTTGGTGAAAGCTAATTTTATAACCGTGTTTCCTTATTTTCTACAGCCATTTCATGGGCTTCGGGTGACATTCTTGACCTACCTGATTGGGTTCGGAAGCTGGCAACTCACTGGACTTGCGACGAGCGTAGGTGGCGAGCCGTGTCCCAGGGCAAATGGAAGGCAAAACTTCATACTGCTTCTTTCTTGTCTCTTGGTCATTTGGAGAGACATTATTTTCCTTTTCATGTATCAATTTTGCTGTCATAGGTATCAGGGAGCCTCCAAAGGCGAGGCCGTGCTCCTCCAGAGAGAAGAAGGTATTTCCAACTTCCGAGCTGAAAGATGACAATAATAAGTGGGGCATGTACTCACAGGGCGATGACGATCATGGTAAGGCGAAGCAGGGCCGAGCCTTTGAGGGGGAGATATCGCCCGAGCATGCTGCACCCGAAGTTTCTAGTTCTGGAAAGATGGCCCCTCAAAGTGGTCATGCCTCGACCGGGGTTGATCCTTCTAGGGCTGAGGGGTCTGGACCAACAGTTGTTTGCACGTCCTTCGAGGAAGTCTATTGACTTTCATTTGCGGTAAGCTTCGTCGTAGGTCATTCGAACCTCGTGCCTTCCCTGTTTTTATTGAATTTTTTTCTGTAGGCCTTTGGCAGGCTTAGGTTCTAGCTGCTCCGTCATAAAATTAGGCTTCAAAAAGTTCTAGATGATTATAGATCGCTAAGGCTCCTTTGCGAGGAGAAGTAAGTCGAGTTGTTATACCGGTGACATGAGGCATATCGAAGCTCGAATTACGAGAGCTATTTGATGGAGCAGGTAACTTCCCATACTGGTTGAGTATGCGTTCCATTTTTTAACCTTTTGGGTTAATTTTTGCCTATCCCAGCTGTAGAAAAAAGACGGAGGCCCTGGAATTCCTTAAGGGTGAAGCCGACCGAATCAGGAACAATTGCGTCGAGCTAAAAGCTCGGGCGCAGGTTCAAGCTTCAGAGGAGAAAGGTGCCTTGGCTACAGTTCCTACCTTTGAGGTCCAACTCTACTTAGATCGTGACAATGCTTTAGTTTAAGTGGATATGATCACGAAGATTGAGTCTGAATCTTCGAAGATAAGGGCTGAGATTGTTGATGTCCGGGCCAAAGCAGCATTGGGCCGGACCAAGGTTGATTAGGAGATGGAAATTTATTTGAGGGATAAGACCGGTGCCCAAGCCAAGTTGGAAAGGGCAAGGGTGGACCAAAGAATACGTTCATTGCAAATCCTGAAGAAGGGTACTTGAGGAGATCGATGCCAGGGGTTTTGTTCTCCCGGAAGAGCTGGCATGAGCGAGGGCAGACGAGCACGGAGCTCGGTTACTTCTGTCTGACACCAAGGAAAGTGAAGATGAGGCTGATAAGTCGTAGCCCTCAGGGACGGGGCATAGATTTTTCCATTTTGTATGTGATATCTTCAGAGCGCGTTTGTAGATGGAGATCGCACCTTCTTTTGTATGTAAAAGGGAAAGCTTGAAGTTTTATTTTTAATTAACCTCTCTTTGCTTTGCTTCTGACCAGGCGGGATGGTTTTGATGCTGATGAGAATCCTTAGATCCATAATATAGCTTTGGGGTTTGTTTAAGCTGGCTCGGTAGCTCTTACGCGCTTGCTGAACTGTTTTGGGTTTAGTCTCCGAGTCTTCGACTCGAGCTCATTCGACCCTCAAGCTTTTGTATTTGCGTAGGCTGGCAACAATGGCTCTTATGCCTTGCTCTTAGGAATATATAGTTAACTATTTTAGGTCTGGTCTCCGAATTGGGTTACGACTCGAGCTCATTTTGACCCTCAAGCTTTCAAATTTTAAGTTGGCGACAGTGGCTCTTATGCTTTTATGTACGACCCTGAGGCTCATTAGGCTGGCGACAATGGCTCTTACGTTTTGCCCTTAGGAATATGTAGGCTTTGTTCTCGTTAAGGACTTTTGCAATGATTTTGCCTGACCTGTCGTCGGTTCGTGAAGAACCTCGATTTCAAGTTGTTAGCGGCAATATTCGAGCACCTCGTAAGGTTTTGCTCGTAGGCTGAGTAGCTCGAAGCCTTATGATTTGGAGCTGATATGGTCGAAGCTCTTTTTGCTTGTTGAGGGTAGCATGTTTATCCGTTTCTTTTTGAAGTAGATTCAAAGTAATGGCCTGTGATTTTGTAGCGAAGGTCGGGCGTCCCCGAGTCACATTAATTTGGCTAGTGCAGCCGTATGACCGTAGTCATTTTTGTTTGGCCGTAGCCTTTGATCCTGGGTGTAGTATTTTTAGGCGTCTACATCGAGGGTATGCCCTTTTGGGTGTTTTACAAATGCAAAGTATAGCCTAAACTTCGGGATTGAGTTTATGCCTATAGTAAGGTTTTATAAAATTTTCATGCATGTTGAGGTCTTACAGTTTGGTCATGCCTGTTGAGGTCTTACAGTTTTGCCATGCCTATTGAGGTCTTATAGTTTTGCCATGCCTGTTGAGGTCTCACAGTTTTGTTGTTATATCTAATTGACCTTGCTAGATCGAGTTTGCCTGCTAGGGGTCTTATAGACTCGGGTTTTCAAGTGAATGGTGATTGGTGACAGTCTCAGAGTCATCGAGTTTACTCAGGCTCGGGGGCCATTACTCGTGAGTTCGGAATTGCCTTATTGAAGGCTTTTACTACCTTGGATCTTCCGACCTTGGGATTATGCGCTCCCCAAGTCTGTGATGCTAGTCTTTGAGTATTTGGGACAATTTTTCTTTTTTGAGATGCTTATGAATTTGGAGTTCCGACCCTAAAGCCATGTGGGTACTGAATTATTGACGCTAGTCTCCGAGTATTTTAGGGCGTTATCGGCGGAGGAATCCTTGCTGTGGAAATGATGAATGTGCTTCGGAATACGAGGTGCTTTGGTGATAGGTATTATTTAATTGCTTGGCATAAGTACATGTTGTTTTGTTATCATGAGACCCGACTTATACGGATACGGTTCACTCGACCGTTTGGCCCGGTACATCATTTTCTTAATTGAAACTTGGCATGTCGTTCCCTGTTTCCTCAGAATGGATGACCTCTCAATCGGATGCCCTCCAATGTTCGGGGTTGATTGCAAAAAGAAGCCTTGTAAGCTTGTTGGGTCCTTCTTGGGTAGCACGTGGACGTTGAGAATCTTTCCGGCAAACCCTTCTTTGGGATAAAAGCTCGGCCTAAGGGGAAAGAGTGCAACAGATGCCATTAAGGCTTTTGAGATCTTCGGGTTGGGTTAGTACTTTCGACCGCCCCGACCAGGTATCTGCACATGGGTTAGTGCAAAATAATGAAAGGGGGAGACATCCATACCATATCAAGAGGTGCGCAGGCGATGTTCCGTGGTCTGGTGTGTCCCTATAGTTTGGAGCATGGACTCGGTACAGTCTTCCACCGTGTTTAATCGGGCTCAACCGAAGGCGTGGTTCGATTACCCCTTGACTCTTTCAAGAGTGGAGATATTGGTGTTGGTGTTGTGTTCCGTAATGCAAACATTTTCCTTGCTGCGTGTTGTTCCTCGTAGACGGTTTTAATTCCGTCCTTCGTTAGGGGTTTCATTATTTTGCAAAGAGTGAAAGGTATGTTTCCATGCGGTGTGTCCGCGCTCGTCTGAATAAGGCGTTCATACCTTATGTCTCCTTTGATGACGTGGAATTTGGCATTCCGGTCTGCACTGGCCAAATTATCCAAGAGAATGGTCTCTCCTTTCATTGTTTCGGTCGCCGTGTTAGATCTGTCAAGGATTCGAGAGACAGGCATGATTTGGCTCGGCAGTCCGAGCTGCTCTATCACCCTTGACCTAATAATGTCGGTCGAGCACCTGAATTTACAAGCACATATGTTATTTGAAACGAAGGAACGAGAAAGAAGGTTACCAATGCATTTTTGTGAGGTTGAGGAAAGGTTACAGAGACTTCCTCGCCGAACGTGAGGGAATCTTGGGGTATGTGTCCCCGAGTCCATTTTTCTCAGGTGCTGGATATTTTCATACTCCTCTACACAAGTACCTGGAGAGAGTTGACACCCTTCCAACATCATGGTAATGTGTCATGGCCCATTTGATTTACTTTTCTTGGATGCCTTTCTTTCTCAAGATTGAACTTGAGCTCGACTGCTCAAAAATTCCCGACAGTGACTTTTATTGGGAGCTTGGTGGTTTCTTTTTAGAGCTGGCAGCGATCTCTGGTTCTATGGCCGCGCGTATTATGAAGTTCGCATACTGAGCCGTCATTCTTCCGGGAAGGATCCGACTGAATAAGCTTGGGCCATTTGGTGTCCCTGATTTTGCTGACCGTGAACACAATGTCTGGTACAATGATGTTGAAGTTGTACTCTAACAGGTGAGATGTTCTCGTTGTCCTCGTGTCTTCGTCGAACCCAGCTCCATCAATGAGCCCCCAAGGATATTGTCCTCGACCCATTCTTTGACAGTTGTGAGGTAGGTTACGCTTCGGGGCATTCCTTTTATCTTGGGTGTACGACTGGTATCTTTCTTCGTTTGGCTTTGATTCCCTTGCCAGGGGACCGCTTAGGTATATTGATCCCGACGGGTCTCCCAACTGATCATCCTCGACCCTGGTTTCCGAACAGCACTGGTTGTGGACGCTCGACCAGGTCGTAGCTGGATATTCGATCAAGTTCTGTTTCATCTGTCCTAAAGCCAACAAGCTTCGTTCATTCAGGACTTAAGTGAAGACATGCACCACCCAATCGTCAGAGATCGGGGTAAGTTGCATTCATCCCGTTTGGAAACGAGGTACGAATTCTTGCAGTATCTCATTCTCTCTTTGCTCAATCTTGAATACGTTAGACTTCCTTGCTGTTACTTTGATGGCATCGGCGTGCGCCTTTACGAAGGAATATGCTATCATGGAAGATAAATCCATGGAGTCAGGAGCTAGGTTGTGATACCACGTCATGGTCCCCTTCGAGAGTGTTTCTCTGAACTTCTTTGGTAAGATAGACTCGATCTCATCATCCTTTATGTCGTTGCCTTTTACCGGGCACATATAGGCAGTGACGTGCTCATTGGGGTCTAAGGTCCCATTGTATTTTGGGAGTTCAGACATTCTGAACTTCTTTAGAATGGGTTTGGGAGCCGCTTCTGCTGGGAACTGCCGCAACATGAACTTCTTCGAATCTACACCCTTCAAGATCGGGGGCGTGCCTGGGATTTGATTGACCCTGAAGTTGTAGGTTTCGACCATCTTGTCATTGGCCGCTATTATTTTCTCTCCTGACTCAATACTTTTGGTGAGATCCTCGAGCATTTTTGCGATGGCAGGATCGGCTACCAATTCGTTATTGCTCGATCTCTTTGGTACCTGTTCGGCCGGAGGAGTAGATCCTGGTCCTACCATGCTAGGAGGCTTCGGGTGGCTTTGCAGCTGGGTGATAGCCAACTGTTGTGCCTGCATCATTTCAAAAATAACATGAAGACTAACTTCTTGTTCTTCTCGGGCTGGAGTTTTTTAGGCTTCTGTTGGTCGCTATGTTGTATATTCCTGTCGGTGCGTGAGGTTTCATTGACCTGATGCGCGTCTTGCGAATCTGCATCCGCTGGAATCGGTCCTGGCGTGTTGTCGGGGTTCTGTGGTGGCGCACCAATAACTGTAACAGCCACCCTATTTTCCCCATAGTTTTCGAGGTTGTCGTTCTCAATTCTGTTCACCGAACCATACATTTCGACCTGAAATCGAATATTTTGGACAAGAAAAAGTGTGAAAGATAACTTACATTATGTAATGAAACCAGCAAGAAAATAATCACTATTATTTTTAGCCCCACGGTGAGCGCCAAACTGTTTACTGTGAAAATGGTAACAAAAATTAAATTTGTTGATGGGACTCTAAAAATACGTGATCTATTTTTATTCTAGTTGTTAGAGCAGTTGATGCTAAATATATGAGGTTCAAGGACGAAATACAAACTAAACGAGGTTATGATTGAACTAGTGGAGCTTGCTGTTCGGGTCTCGAACTAGCTGATGAATGGCCTCGAGGTCGATGCCTAGGCTCGGGTGATAAGTTGGTATTTTACCAACTTATCTTATCTTTAAACCTATATTTTTGCTATGTTTGAGTGTTAAAATCATGTATTTAATGTCATTTACTTCTATTTTACAGGTTGTATGTGATTTAGAGGTAATGGTGAAAAAACCAAGCAATAACAAGTCAAAAAAGAGCTAAAATGGACAATGAGAAACTGTCCAGTGGTTTACTCTTCGCGAACACGAAGGTACTACGCGAACGCGAAGAAGCATGCAGCTAGACCATCGCAAATGCGAAGTGAACAACGCGAACGCGATGTAGCAGAACATGAACCTTCACGAACGCGAGGATGTAAACACGAACGCGATGACTGAGGATAGTAAGCCTTCGCGAACGCGAATGCTTGACCGCGAACGCAATGAAGAAATTGGGCGTGAAAACTGAGCAGTTCTGGAATTTCACAGTTTAGACCCAAACCCTTTAATACCCAAACCAGCTCATTTGTAAAGGATCTTTGGCAATAGCTGAACATCTTTAGCATATTTGGAGTTCCTAGAACTAGAGAGAACAAGTATTGAAGTTAGGGTTCTGCACACACACTTGGGTTTTGAAGATTTGAAGCCTGTGGTTAAAATTTTCTTACCAATTTATGTTTATTTGTTCATTTCCTTGCTTTGGATTGTATATCTAAGTGTGTAGTATTTTATCCAATACTTGAATCTTATTTTATGGAAATATTCTTGTTTAATGTGTGGATTAAATATCTTGTTGTGCTTATGTGTTGAATGATTTGTATCCTTTTATGAAGTGAGTTATTGTTACTTTAATTATTCTTGTTCTTTAATGTTTCCAAAGGGATTAGCTAACCCTAGGACTCATCAATTAACTCCGAATTAATTTTGGAAAAGATAATTTGGGGTTGGAAAAGATTAATTAACAAGAACTTGAGGCGTTAACCCTCATTTTATAGATTTTATCTAAGGATAGGATTGAACTACTTGTAGCCATATCCGAGCGTGCTTAATCTCTAAATTGTTTTAAGGATAATTCAATTAGAAAGTCTTGTTAGTCTTCGGAAGAAGCTAATATAGAATTATTACCCGTGGCTAATAAACATAAACTCGCTCATATTTGTAAAATTATAAAATACATTGGATCGTTACTTGAGTATAATTCCCGATGCAATCATACTTGTAGCCATTGATCATTTTACTTGCTTTCTAGGTTAGTGTACATTTCCGCATTTAGGTATAAACAATTTCCAAGAACCAAATTCTTAGTGTTTGGCATTGCGCGATAAGTGATAATTCTCTTACATTCCTAATCGCCTATATATTGTTCTCTGTGGGATTCGACCCCGACTCATAGTTGGGTAAATTATATTGCATGCGACTGTGTCCATTTACTTTTTAGTAGTGGATTTGGACGTCATCATCGTGCTCGAGCTATCGGGGGTAAACAGGAGAGGGATAATAGTTAGAAGATAATTAATGGAGGCTCTTTATGGCCAATAATAAGTGATAAACGAAGAACAAGTATGAAAGCAATAAATGAAATCAGTAGCCTCGAATGAGCAAGTTAGAGAGAAAAGAGAGAGAGATGTTATTGATATTATGTAAAGTAGTTGGAGCAACATCAACACCTTACAACGTGGTGGGGGTCCCGTTTATATAGAAGGAGTAAAATAACATAGTACAAATATATTAATTGTAAAGGCATGGAGATGGGACGGCTAGACGCGACGCCTTGAAGCAGGCTCTGGGCAAGTCGGCTTTGTCAGATTTGACCGCGTGCCTTGGGAATTCCCAATTTTACTCTAGCCTCGATCTATATCCTCTTTAAGTCGGACCTCGACGAGCCTCAAGGGAAGAAACTCAGTCACAACTTCGCATTCTTGGGGTCTCAAGATATTCTTCGGAAGTGTTTTGATAGCAAGAAATTAGACCCTCTGATTTCGCAGCATACAACAACAACAACAACAACCCAGTATAATCCCACTTAGTGGGGTCTGGGGAGGGTAGTGTGTATGCAGACCTTACCCCTACCCCGAGGTAGAGAGGCTGTTTCCAAATAGACCCCCGACATTCTTCCCTCCAAAAACTTCTCACCTTGATTTCGCAGCATACAATAACAATAAACGAAACCTTAGTGTTACTACAACAAATGGAAAACGCCAAGCAGAGGTCAAGGTAATACTCAAATGCACGCCAATCATCGGAGTTATTAGTAAACAGATTAGGGAAGAAATTTTGCTATTGCGTTCGTCATTTATTGCGTACTATAATCTTTCAATTTAACAAGAGATTTCCAGTTCAACGTTGTGACTGAAGAATCTTTGTGCTATAGGGAGCTCCTTACTCTTCTTTGTAAGCTTACTTGATGTAAATTCAAATTAGGCGGATCAGCAGACTTTGGATAATAATTGCATTTGAATGCTTCAAGAGAGTGAAATTGTCTTAAACTGGAAGTGGCTGGATGTTGGTAATTGGTAAGGTAAACAGAAGGTTGGGAATGCGTATTTGTTGGTGCAGAAAAAATCAAACTAACAAAGATCAAAGGGAGTGATAGTACTCATATATTTTTGGGAATTAATTTAATGTATTTGCCAGCATGCGAAATCTTTGCGTGGCCATATAATTAATTAGTCACGTCAAATATTAGGTTCTTGGCAACCATTTCGCATAATATACTAAATACCACCAATTTCAACATTAAGAATGGAAAAAATATGAACAAAATATTTTTTTTTAATTACTTTTTCTTTGGTGTTCTATTATTTCACAGAAAAAAAAAATGATAATTAACAAACAAAAAAAAAAAGGAGAGAGAAAGACAAAGGATTGCAATCCACCCGCCAACTTTTACAGTTTTCTCCTCGCTCTTCCCTTATTTCCTGTTTAAATTGTTCCTTGGAAACAACGTTACTCCTTCCGGTTCACTTTAATCGCTTTTAGTTATTTTCACACGTAACAAACTTATCTTTTAGCATTAATTTATAATGAATTGATCATATTAATCTTAATTTATTGATTTAAAATATAACAAATACTCCTAGGCTTTTTACTCCAAGTGTAGTTTTGAAAAAAAGAAGTTAATTCCTTCTTGATATTTAAAAAAAATTAAATATTATGGACCGTAAAAAAATACCCAAAATATCAATTAAAGTGGACTGGAGGGAGTATTCTCTTTTTTGTAATCATAGCAATTTTTATTTTGAAAAAAAAATTAATGTGCTTATGTTAAAACCAAAATTTTCTAGGATATTTTACAAAAAACATAAGTTAAAAATAAATAAATGAGAAGGTTAAAATTGCATTGATTTCATCAGTCGGAAACCAAGTTTAATGATTTTATTGATTTAGAAGGTGTAGGTTTTGTTTCCCAAAAAAGTTCAAGCATATGCATCAACTAAGTAACTTCTTTTCATTTATCTTTTCCTTTTTCTGTTAATTTCTTCAGATATTTGTTGCTATAAATAGGCAGTGGTCTGATTGGTTTTCCAATATTAAGTACTCGTCCAACCACTCAACTTCTTCCCTGATTTTCTCTCTTCCATTACACCTTTTTTGTGTGTTTCAGATGGTTGCCATGCAAAAATATTCATCTTTGCTCCTTTTCCTGATCATTTTGGGTATGTCTTTAACTCTTTTAGTATTACCTCAAGTCCTCATGATTAATTAATTCTTTATTATTTTTTATTCTATTCTTATTGCAAGTTTTTTCTGATATTAAATAATTCAAAACAATTTCATGGTATTGTAGCTCGAATTAACTTCCCTTTCTTCTCTCATGTCTTAAACTGCAAGTTTTATATCATTCACTGGTATTTGGTAACCGATCTTTAATTTATTAAGAAAACTAATAAGCAAAAAGAGCCATAAGTGAGGGAGACCTTGAATCTCCTAGTGCGGACCGCACAAAGTGGTGTGCGGCCGTATTTGTCCTGTTTTGCCTAAGCTTGTCTTGTCTTTGGCATTTGTGCAAGTTTTACTCTTTTTTAGTTGTTCTTTGACATCTTGTCCCTTTTTTTTATCAAACCTGCAATCAAGTACAACTTGTGAGCCTTTTTGGGACTATTTTGTATGAATTTCTAATCAAAGCATAAGCAAGAAGGAGTATAAAATGCGCTAAAATACCTAGTTATCATGTGCATGCCTTGTATGATAGCCCTTATCAAATGGATGATAGAATTACACGAACGAATTAATAAAGGGAAGACTTGTGTGTATTGATGTATCCAAGTGCCAAGAAATAAATAAATGACAAGAGGTTGTATAATGTGTTGGAAAAAGATGGAAAAAATGGGAACTAAGGAGTAACTAAAAGAAGTTATGTCCCAAGTGAGATGGCTTAGCCGATCGGGCCGAGATCGAATGCCATGATGTACACATGGTGGCATTTATGTTGGATTCTAGAATATTATTGTGAACATGGATGTCTCACTTGGGATGGCTTAGCTAGTCGGGCCGAGACCGGACTCCGTGTAAAAACCCCATGGTGGCATTATATTTTAAGATGTGGTATTTGGCACTAAAGAAAGATAATACTCTCTCCGCTTCAATTTAGAACTTGACACGGAGTTTAATAAAAATCAAAAAACTTTTAAAACTTGCCATATAAAAGCGTAAATGGGTTAAAAATTAGTGGGGTAATGACATTTGTTTATTTATATAAGCTTCTCATCATATTGTATCATATCATGCAGAAGCAATCACTGTTATTTCAGCCACTGTATTCACCTTGCAAAACAACTGCCCCTATACGGTATGGCCCGGTACACTTTCCGCCAACGGCGCCGCCATCTTAGGGGATGGCGGCTTTTCATTACCCCACGGTGAGACCATCAACCTACCAGCTCCTTCCGGTTGGTCTGGCCGGTTCTGGGCAAGAACCGGATGCACTTTCGACAATTCCGGTAACGGAAAATGCATCACCGGCGACTGCGGTGCACTAAAATGCACTGGTGGTGGTGTACCGCCAGTGAGTCTAGCAGAATTCACCATTGCCAAAAGCAACAATGAGAAGGACTTTTACGATGTTAGCCTTGTGGATGGATATAATGTGGGTGTCGGTATACACACTTCCGGTGGCTCCGGTGACTGTAAATACGCCGGTTGTATCGCCGACGTGAACGGAAACTGTCCGAAAGAGTTACAGGTCTTGGATAATTCTGGTAAGGTTGTGGCATGTAAGAGTGCTTGTGCACAGTTTAACAAGCCGGAATATTGTTGCACCGGCGATCATGCAACGCCACAAACTTGCCCGCCGACGCATTATTCTCAGTTGTTCAAGAACGCGTGCCCTTCTGCTTATAGTTATGCATATGACGATGCTTCCAGTACCTTTACTTGTTCTGGTTCAGACTACTTGATCACGTTTTGCCCAAGCAGCTCTTGATCAATTTGATGATTGCTTTGCGATTATTATTATTATAATACTTTTGTTTTGTTCATTATTGGCTTAAATAAAGCAGTGATAATATTTCTATAGCCGACCTCAATTTATTGGGTCTGGACATAGTTATTGTTGTTGTTCAATCAATATAAAGATTTAGCTATGGTTTTATGCTAAATTGGTTGTTATGGATGCATTTAAGTTTTATTTTCTTGTCCTAGTAAAGAGCTAGTCCTATATATCTATGAATTACACTTTAAGGACTAGTCAGGTTTAATTAAGTCAGTTCTCGATATTGATTTTGCCGTGCCTCGCTAGCATATTTGTGCGGATTCTAATCATCATATTTTCACTATTCTACCTTTGCAACACTTCGGGGGAGCTGTCAATATGGCCCGGGCTGGCCGGGCCGGGTTAGCCGAGTCCAGCTCATATGAGCTTTAGCAATTGACGGACTGAGCTAGGCTGGACTGGGTTGGGCTGGGCTAGCCCACAATTTTGATGGGCCTTATAATGGTTAGCCCATCCCAACCATATGTGGGCCGCGAGCCCCCACGGGCCGGCCCATCATTTTTAAAAATTTTTTTAATATTTTTTCTTTAAGTTCTGACCTAAAAAAAATAATTATTTAAAAGTTAAAAAATATCTTGTTAGAAAAAATTTGCAAAACATAATAACTTTTTATATTGTTCAAATATATCACAATAAACACTAAAAAAAAGTAAAAGACAAGACTATATTTCATTCATTAAAAGTCAAAACTTAAAACAAACTATTCAAGAGAACGTTCATGATGCTTATGAGATATCCAACACATCATATTCGTCAAACACATTCGAATCCACTTGTAAGGTTGTCTCAACATCTTTACTTTCATCTACAATTCATATGCAATATTAATTAATAAAATATTAAAAATAATTAAATTTTAAAAGTTAATAATATTTAAATTCACATAAAAAATATTAGCAGTTTGAGTTTGGGAAAACCTGTGCAGCCAATTTCGAATAGTAGCAAGTGTTTGGACATTTTTATAATAATTGAAACTTCTGTACTTTGTAAGAACACGCCACCAATGCCAAATGTTGATTTCAATGCTAGAATGGTAATAAGAAGTCTAAGTACATCACGCACCATCATTGAAAGATCGGGATATTTTCTAGAATGTTCCTTCCAATACATGACAACATCCATCTCTTGAAACTTCTCAAGATCATGTTTTGGTAACATGACAATATCCTCTTAGTAAAGATCCAATTCTAACTTTCCATCTCTAAAGGTAGTATACTTTTTATTTTTTATATATTTTAAATAAATATTTAATTAGGCCCACGGGCCGGCCCAACCCAGCCTCAGTCAAGCCTCACCCAAAAATTCTATCCCAGCCCTACTAAATCATGGGTTGGGCAGGGCTGGCCCAATGGGCCAAGCCCATATTAACGGCTTTGTTCTGCGCTTTGCAACACTAGTTTGTTTACCCATAAAAAGGTGCCATTAAATCTGTTGCGTGCCTTATAGACATGCAAACTAGTTTGATCCAAAATTGATAAAGCCCTATCCACCTCTAAGTGAAGGGGTGCATCCACCTAAATAAAATAAAAAATGAGATTTAGCAATTGATAAAGATGAAAAGCCTAACTCCGAGGACAAAAGTGAAAGCAATAATAAAGAACAAGTAAAGTTATTTAATCGAGCGCAAAAATGTCATGACCCAATCTCGACTGTAAGCCATGATAGCGCCCAACGTTACCACTAAGCAAGCCAAAAATGAGCTAACCACATGATTTTTCTTTTAACATTTTAAAAATGTTGCAGCCAAATGCACACGCAAGCGCACGCTGTTGTCAAGTAATAAAGTGACTAAAAGTCAGATGTCGATCCCACAAGGACTTATGATTAACTATTAACTAAATTAGACTATCCTAATTATCTAAATAAGAATTAAACCTAGAAGTATTTGATTCTAAACTAATTAAATAAAGAAATATAACTAATGAACTTTGAACAGAGAAATAGCATATTTTTATGATATCAATGTAACGAAAATGATCTAGGTTTATGGACTATCTAACATTCCTATTTTATTCTTCAATTTAATTGACTAACTAATTTATCTAGTTTATTGGTTAACATGGTTACTATTGCTCATAAGAATCTGTCGAGTTCTTACTCGCCTATTCAAGCTAACCTAACTCTTATATGTCTATGGAATTAAAGCTAACAATAACACATTTATAATTCCTGTAAATCAACCAAACAAGGCAATTAGCTATATGTCTATCCTAACCGCGAATCGTTCCTCGATGCGCAGGTTCAAGAACTTTCTCTACTCAAGCCTATATGCAATCTAGAATTCCCACTTTCGAGTTCAACTCTAGATCCGTAGATAGTATTCAATTGGTGATCAAAATTCAAACACTTAAGTGCATGATTGAATAAATAAACCAATATGATAAACTAAGAAATTAAAATCAATATCCGAATAATAATAGTCATGAAAGAACCACAACTCTATAACGTGAAGTTTAGCTCCAAATAAACATGGTAGCTAAACAACAAATCATACAAAGAAACATAAAAGTTACTAAGTTTGATGGAATAAAAGAAGCAACTTGATGAATTCCGGCCTCCACGGTGGCTTTGTGCATGTGTTTTTCCTCTCAAAAATGTCCTTCTCCCTCAATATAGGTTTTAGTATGGATTTTATATCACTTGGAGGCATCTTGGGGTGAAAATAACCGAGTCCAAGTCAGAATAGGTACTCTAGCGACCCGAGCGTCCAGGGCAGCATGGGGCGCTAGCCTTGGCGCTCAAAATATTTGAGTACTGGAAACTGCGCCACAGCCAACGCCCCACGCTGGTTGTGGCCCTTAAAATTGACTTTTTGCCTTTTTGCTCCAATTCGGGCACTTTCATCCCAAATTGCATCAGAATGACTCCTACACATAGAAATACTATAATTTAGCACAAATCATCATATTAAACATCTCAAATCACCAAAACATGAGCAAAATGCGAGGCGATATATACCAAAATATACATGCTTTAAGCCGATTATCTAGAAAAAACTGATTTTTAATTTGTGCATAAATAGGAAGTAAGAATTTAATAAAATGAGAGATCAATAATTTTGAAAGAAAGTGAGATAAGTAAATATCCAAAAATCATCATGTGTCTACTAGTAAAATTTCCAAGACCTAGTGCCGCAAGTGTATAAGATACTAGTAAAATATACAAAAGAATGCTAAACTATTGTCAAAAATGAAACAGACAGAAAGTAAATGCAACAGAAAAACTTCAAGTGTTGCGGAACGGACTAAGAAGACAGCTCAGCACGAAGTCTCGGAGGAATCAGGAGTACGCGCCGGGATGATAACCAGATGCACCTGCCTCAGATCCTGCACGAGTAGTGCAGAAGTATAGCGTGAGTACACTAATAACATGTATCCAGCAAGTATCTAGTCTAGCCTCGAAGAAGTAGTGACGAAACTCTAAATAACACTTCGACCCTTACTATGGGCTAATAATAAAATACTGAAACTCTAAATACACATGGGGTATGTGAATGATAATAAATTTTATAACAAGAAATAAATAAACAATTCTTTCTTCGATAGTAAGTCCTAAATCAATTTCCGTCATTGAATCATTTAACCCCTCAAGCTAATAAAAACGATATCAAGTATAATTGGGCTCCAAATATTATTACACATGAATCGTGACGAGGTCGTATGACCTGATCCAAAATACATATACATATATTGTGATCACTACCGAGGGTCGAACCATAGATACATCTATTAATCTACCGAGGTGAACGAGCTGCTCCCATGAGAGTAATGAAATTTACCTCCCTCGAGGAATATACTTGCGACGCGAGTGAACATAGATTTCTCAAAGTTATCATAATATTCCTCAATTATTTCAAAAAATAAGTAATTCAAACTGGAAACTTTTAAATCTTGAAATCCTCAATGTCAGCTCTATTCAAGCTAAATAATAAGCATAATCAAATAAAAGTGTCAACAAGGCATGGTGTAAACCTAAGGCTACCCAGACATAAGAATAATTAGTAGCTACGTACGGACTCTCGTCACCTCATGCGAATGTAGCCTGCACAAATAGAAGTACATATTAATTCAATTCACTTATGGGGTTAATTTCCTCTTATAAAGTTAGAAAAGAGACTTACCTCGTCTGAAAACTTACTTTCCGGTCTACAATTATGCTTTAAACCCTCATTTTGGTGCCAAACGACTCGAAACTAGTCAAATGTTATATAAAATAGTCAATGCATGTTTAAAAGTTCATATCCCAACTATTAAATTGATTACCCAACACCAATCGAAAAATTCCTAAAATTCACCCCGGGCCCATGTGCCCAGATTCCGGAAAACTTTGAAAAAAGATGTTTCCCATAACCTCATGAACTCAAATATATGAGTTTCACCCCATTCCATAATCGTTTTCGTAGATAAATTCTATTTTTATCAAAACCCTAAGTTTTCCTCAAAAATCCCATAAATCCCACCATTTTTCATGTTAAATCGACTTATGATTTGTGTATTTAGATAAAGAATCGATAGGGATCACAAACCCTTGATGTTGATGAAACCCTCCCAAAGATGCTCTCAAAATCGTCCAAGACTAAGTAGGAAATGATTAAATAAAGCTATGTCCCGTAATAAAGACTGTTGCAAAAGTCTCAGGTGTCACATTTGCGAAACCTTGTTCGCAAATACGACAAAATGATCACAAATGCGACCAAAAACTTCGTAAATGCGAAAAAGGCAGTTCGTAAAAGCGACAAAAATCTTCTCAAATGTGAACTCCATAGTGCCTTCCCATCTTCGAAAATGCGAAAGGTTCTTCGCAATGCGAGCTTGGAAATACGATCAAATTTCGCATTTGTGAGACCTACAACACCAACCTAGAAACTAGAAAAAAACTAAAGTGCTTCCACCCTTCCAAATGCATCCGAAACTCACCCGAGCCCTCGGGGCTCCACACTAAACATCTACAAAAGTCTAAAAACATCATACAAACTCACTCGCGCGATCGAAATATTGAAATAACATCTAAAATCATGAATCAGATGCCAAAACATATGGATTAACTAATAAAACTAAAAAACTTTTAAAAATACTTCCGTGTGTCCAATTCTTATCAAATCAATTCGGAATGATACCAAATTTGTGTACAAGTCATAAACAACATTGCAAAACTATTCCTAGTCTCAGAATCATAATTGGACCTCGATAACACTAAAACATACTCCGAACCAAATTTAAAGAATTGTAAAACCTTCAAAGATCCAACTTTCACTATAAGGTGCCCGAAACGTTCTTGGGTCATCCAAAACCAGATACGAACATACACCCAAGTCTGAAATAATCATACAAACCTATTGGATCTATCAAATCTCGATTCTAAGGTCGTTTACTCAAAATGTTGACTGAAGTAAACCTTAGCCTTTAAAAGCAAAACCATGGAACCAAGTGTTCTGATTTCAACACAAACCCTTCGAAATCCTAAACTGATCATCCCCACAAATCGTAAAATAGTAAAAGCACATACATGGAGTCTTTTTTAGGGGAACGAGGTTTTAAAATGTAAAATAATTGGTAGGGTCATTACATTCTCCACCTCTTAAACAAACATTCGTCCTCGAACGGGTCTAGAATCGTATCTGGATTACTGAATAAGTGTGGATATCTGCTCTACTTGTCCCCCTCGGACTCCCAAGTCGCATCCTCGACTGGTTGGCCCCTCCACTGAACCTTTACTGCAGAAATCCTCTTGGATCTCAACTGGAATGGCAATTGGCTCCTCTTCATAACCCATGCTCTCATGTAACTGAATCGTGCTAATGTCTAACATATGTGACCTGTTGGAATGATACCTTCAAAGCATAGACACATGGAAAACTGGATGAACTCCTGATAGACTGGGAGGAAAAGATCATAAGCAACCTCCACAACTCATCTCAATACCTCAAATGGCCCTATAAATCTTAGGCTCAACTTTTCCTTCTTCCCGAACCTCACGATCCCCTTCATCAGTGAGACTTTCAAAACAACCTTCTCGCCTACCATAAATGATAAATCACACGCCTTCTGATCCACGTAACTCTTCTATATGGACTGTGCTGTGCCAAGTCGCTCCAAAATCAACTTTACCTTTTCCAAAGAATTCTTTACCAAATCAGTACCATATAACTTAGTCTCGTCGGGATCAAACTATCCAACGGGAGAAAGACATCACCGATCATATAAAGCGTCAAATATAGCCATCTCGATGCTGTATGGATAACTCTTGTTGTAAGCAAACTCATCCAAAGGCAAGAATCGATCCCACTGCCCTCCAAAGTCAATCATACATACTCTGTGCATGTCCTCCAGGATCTGAATTGTCCGCTATGACTGCCCGTAGTCAGTGGATGAAAGGCTGTTCTACGCTCTACACGTGTCCCCAACTCATTCTGTACTGCCTTCTAGAAATACGAAGTGAACTGAGGGTCTTTATCTAATATGATGGAAACAAGCACACTGTCCAATTGATTTATCTCCTAAAGATAAATCTGGGCCAACCTCTCTGAAGTATATGTGGTCATAACTGGAATAAAGTGTGCCGACTTGGTTAACTTGTCGATAATGACCCACACTGCAGCAAACTTCTTCAAGGTCCACAGCAACCCAACTATGAAGTCCATAGTAATGCGCTCCTATTTCCACTTAGGTATAGTCATCTGCGGGACTAGGCCACATGGCCTTTGATGCTCATGCTTATCCTACTGGCTATTTAGACACCTCGCAACATACTTAACAATATCCTTCTTCATCTGCTGCTACCAATAATGCTTCCTTAGGTCACGATACATCTTTATGGCACTTGGATGAATAGCTGGGTGCCTCCTCTAGTATCCTCTCCCTCAAGCCATCAACATTAGGAACATATGGGTGACCCTAGAGTCGCAAAACACCATCCTCACCAATAGTAACCTCCTTAGAACCACCCTGTTGTACCATCTCTCTAAGAACCAACAAGAGCCGATCATCAAATTACCGAGCCTTAATCTACTCCAATACTGAAGACTGGGCAATGACATATGCAAGAACTCGGCTAGGCTGTGAAATGTCCAACCTCACATGTTTGTTAGCCAATGACTGAATGTCCAAAGCTAATGGCCTTTCCTCTACTGAAATGAATGCCAAGCTACCCATGCTCTGCACATTTCTGCTCAAGGCATCCACAACTACATTCGCCTTGCCCGGATGATAAAGAATGGTAATATCATAGTCATTTAGTAACTCAAGCCACTTGCGCTGCATCAAATTGAGGTCCCTCTATTTGAATAAATCTGCAAACTGCGATGATCAGTGTACCTCATAGGACACCCATATAGATAATGCCTCAAGATCATAAGAGCAGGAATAATCGCGGCTAACTCAAAATCGTGTACATAATAATTCTTCTCATGGGGGCCTAAGCTAACGTGAAACATATGTAATAACTCGCTCCTCTTGCATTAATACAAAACCCAAACCAACGCGTGAAGTGTCACAATACATAGTGTACATCTCTCAACCAGAAGGAAACACTAACACCGGTGCTTAAGTCACTGCGATCATGAGATTCTGAAAGCTCGCCTCACAATTATCGGACCAATGGAATGGAGTACCCTTCTAGGTCAATCTAGTCAAAGGTGCTGCAAGAGAAGAGAATCGCTCCACAAACATGAAATTATAACATGCTAACCCTAAGAATCTCCTGATCTCAGTCGTTGTAGTAGGACGAGGCCAACTTTAAACTGCCTCAATCCTCTTGGGATCCACCTTAATGCCCCTGCCTAATACAGCATGCCCCAAAAATGCCACAAAATCTAACCAAAACTCATACTTCGAGAACTTAGCATATAGCTTCTGTTCTCGCAAGGTCTAAAGCACCACTCTCAAATGCTGTGAGTATACCGAACATAGGATAGATAAACCAAATAAGCATTCTTGACTATGTGTCGAGCCTTCATAAAAGAGATGATCCGACTAGGTGTGCTGACAGAAGAACTCTTCCACTCCAATCTAGGCAACTCTGGCATAACCAAGGTAACAGTATTGGAATGGCAATCAAGGATGGAGTGATATGGAGATAACCAGTCCATGCCTAGAAGGACCTCCAAGTTGGTCATATCAAGCAGTAGAAGATCCGCTATAGTCTCATAACTATAAAATGTAACAATGCAGGACCCGATCCAAAATAATAGAATCGCTTACCGAAGTGGACACAGAAATAGGAACACCCAAGGGCTCACGAGGTCTAGGAAATGAGCAAACAGAGATGACACATATGAGTAGGTAGACCTTAAATCAAATAATACTGAGGCAACCCTACCGCAGATAGAAATAATACTTGTGATCACGGCATCTGAGGCCACAGCATCTGGTCAGGCCGGGAAAGCATAGAATCTAGCTGGAGCGCCACCTACCTGACCTCCACCTCTAAAATGCCCCTACCTACCTGCCCTCTGCCTCTAGGCGATCGAACATCTGGTGCAATAATAATAGGCTGAGAACCCTACTATTGTGCCTTACCTCGAAGTCTGGGGAAAACCTCATCATGTGGTCAGGATCCCCGCACTCGTAACAACCCCTCAGAGCGGTAGATTGATGCCTTGAAGTCTGACCATGATGTCCTGAATACCCACTAGAAGAACTCTGAATAGCTGATAGGCGGTTGGAACTCTCTAGTATGATGCTTAAATAAGGTCACACTGGAGCACCTCGAGGAGACAGCGGTGTTGGAGATGTAGGCTTACTAGGCTGAACTCTCCCAAACAGACCCTTCCCCTAGAAAGGGAACCACTGAACTCTCGAAATGGTGTAATTTCTTGTCTCGCGGCATCTTCTCTTAGCTCCACTGAAGATAACTCTCAATCCTCCGTGCTATCTCTGTAACTAGCTGGTAATAAGTCCCCATCTCAACCTCTTGGGCCATAGTGACCCGAATGCCTGAGTGTAATCCTGCAATGATCCTTAGTACTCTCTCCGCCTCAGTAGGAAGTATCATAAGTACATGGCAAGACAACCAAGAGAATCTCGCCTCATAATCGGTGATTGACATCTGACCCTATTGGAGCTACTCGAACTGAAACCGCAACTCTTCCCTCTGAAAAAGTGGAATATACCTATCCATGAAAAGGCATACAAACTGATCCCAAGTCATGGGAGGAGAACCTATTCGTCTACCGAGAAGATATGACTTCCACCATGTCTGGCCCTTCCGTCCAGCTGGAAAGTACTGAAATCCATTGTGAGGGACTCTAATATACTTACATTATACAGTCTGTCCCTGCACCGGTCAATGAAGACTTGGGGATCCTCATGTCACTCACCTCCGAAAATAGGAGGGTGTAGCCTAGTCCATCGATCTAATAACTTTTGCGGCTCGCCAGCCGCAACTGGTCTGGAATCAGGTATGGCTATTGCTACCGGCTGCACTCAGCCTATGGATAGTGTGCTTGGGGTATTGATATACAACAACTACATGCCTAGGATCCTAAGCAGAAAGGGTCCGTGCCCCCCCCATATGGCTGGGTCTGCTTGAAATAAACCAACTTGGTTCATAGTATCCATGAACCATAGCATACAACCCAATACCTCATAAAAACCCAGCGCTGACATAAAATCTATCGGGGCTGGCACTGCCACATGCATCTCTCCCTGCTTCTCAATAATAGGATCCTATACTGGATTCATTGGTGGCATAGTTGGAGAAACTCTGGGACGTCTTCTTCCCCTACCTCAGGCTAGTGCCTTCCCCCAACTTCTACCTCAACCTCTAGCAATAAGGGAACATCTCCTTCCAAGTTTGGAACATCCGTTGTGCGCGTTCTCACTATCTATGTGAGAATAAGAGAAAGATACTTAGTATAACATCAACTTCATGATATGAGATGAAGAAAGAGTAGTTTCCAAACACCCTATAGTCTCTCGAAGATAAGCATGAACTTATCCGCACCGATCCGCAAGACTCTATTAGTCCTGCTCAACATGTGAACCTATGTGAACCTAGTGCTCTGATACCAAGTTGTCATGAACCAAATTCTACTATAGGTCATGGTGGCGCCTAACGTTACTTCTAAGCAAGCCAATAGTTCACTAACCACATGATTGTTTCTTTTAACATTTTAGAAATAGCTTATTTTTAATTTGTGCATAAATAGGAAGTAAGAACTTAAGAAAATGAGATATCAATAATTTTGAAAGCAAGTGAGATAAGTAAATATCCAAAAATCATCATGTGTCTACTAGTAAATATTCCAAGACTTGGTGTAACAAGCGTATGAGCTACAAGTAGAATATACAAAAGAATACTAAAATACAGTCTAAAATCAAGTAGACAGAAAGTGCAATAGAAAGATTTCAAGTACTGTGGAACGGGCTCAGAAGGCAACTCACCATGAAGTCTAGGAGGAATCAGGAGTACATACTGGGATGATAACTAGATGCATGGGCCTCAGATCCTGCATAGGTAGTGCAGAAGTTTAGCGTGAGTACATAAACAGCATATACCCAGCAAGTATCTAGTCTAAGCTTGAAGAAGTAGTGATGAAGAGTCCACTTTGACACTTACTATGGGCTAGTAATAAAATACCGAAACTCTAAATAAGCATGGGGTATGTAAATGATAATAAAACTCAATAACAAGAAATAAATAAACAATTCTTTCTTCGATAGTAAGTCCCAAGTCAATTTCTGTTATTGAATCATTTAACCTCTTAAGCCAATAAAAACGATATCAAGTATAATTGGGCTCCAAATATTATTATGCATGAATCATGCCAAGGGCGTACGGTCTGATCCAAAAAACATATACATATACTATGTACACTGCCGAATGTCGAGCCGCACGAACTGTAGATGCATCTATTAATCTACCGAGGTGAATGACCAGCTCCCATGAGAGTAGTAAATTTACCTAGCTTGCGGAATATACTTGCGACGCGAGTGAACATAGATTTCTCAAAGTTATCATAATATTCCTCAATTCTTTCAAAAAATAAGAAATTCAAACTCAAAACTTTTAATTCTTGAAATCCTCAATCTCAGATCTATTCAAGCTAAATAATAAGCATAATCAAATAATAGTGTAAACAAAGCATGGTCTAAACCTAAGACTACATTGACATACGCTTAATTAGTAGCTATGTACGAACTCGTGTCACCTCGTGTGTACGTAGCCCCCCCATAAATAGAAGCACATATTAATTTAATTCACCTATGGGGTTAATTACCTTTTACAAAGTTAGAAAAGAGACTTATCTCGTCTCAAAACTTACTTTTCGGTCCACTATTGTGCTTTAAACCCTCAATTCGGTGCCAAACGACTCGAAATTAGTTAAATATTATATAAAATAGTCAATACATGTTCAAAAGTTCATATCCCAACTATTAAAGTAATTACCTAACCCCAATTGAAGAATTGCTAAAATTCGCCCCAGGCCAACATGCCCGAATTCAAGAAATTTTCGAAGAAAGTTGTTACTCATAACTTCATAAAGTCAAATATATGTTTTTTTACCCCATTACATAATCATTTTTGTGGTTAAATCCAATTTCTAACAAACCCTAAGCTTTTCTAAAAAAACCCATAAATCCCACCATTTTCCATGCTAAATCTACTTATGGTTCGTGTATTTAGCTAAAGAATCGATAGGAATCACTTACCTCTTGATGTTGATGGAACCCCTCCCAAAGATGCTCTCTAAATCTTCCAAGACCAAGTGTGAAATTAACAAAATAAAGCTGGGTAGAATCTTTTAGGATAGTAAATCTAAAACAAGGATAAGGGTAGTATAGGCTTTGTATATCAAAAGAAACCTTCCAAGACCTTCTTAAATGGGGTCTTAGTATAAGGAATAATTTTTGGGGTTAGTTACTTGGACAATAAGTCAGAAATTGAGGGATTGAAATAAAATTAAAGAGGGTCTTGTAGTAAAAACAGATTTTTAAGGGGGCTGCCTGATTTCTTCCTATAAATAGGCATGCCTTTGCCTTGTGAAGGGGGCTGGTCTGGCTGGCAGCCATAAAAATCCACTGAAATACTGCTTAAAAAAACAAAAAAGAGAATAGAAAAACTTTAAGGAAAAACTGTTCTATTGGTATTGGTAGTCCAATTTCAAAAGCATTGGTGAGATAGTTTTCTCTGAATTCAGCTTTGGTAGCTGAGTTTTGAGACTATTTTGATCAGCTATACTTCGACTTAAACTGGGGTCATTTTCGAGTGGGTTCTTCTGCTTTTAAGTGTTGTGGTGTTCTTGTGTTTCTCTGGGTTGTTTTTTTGGGTTCCAAATCGTGCCAGTGCTGTAATATTGCTGATTGCTGTTGATGATTACTAGTTGCTGACCCATCTCTCCTTCTTCTTTTTATATTTCCAACTTCAGGTACACATTTGAACCCTGCTGTAGTTTCAAGGTCGATACATGAAATGAAATCACCATCCTATTGATCCTGTGTAAATTTCTGGTGTAATTATAGTTTAGTTCATCTCCAATTCTGTTTAATAGTGAAAATTGTAGGTAGATTTGGATTGATAAACTATTGAACATTCATTTATTGTAATAAGGTGCATTTCTCTTTCTTTGCTATGACTTGTGCCTTCTGTACTAAAAGCAATTGTGAAAGAATTTGGGTAAGGCTTGAGAATGTTTTATTCTTTATCTATGAGCTTTGTGTAGTTATAGAGATATAGAATGATGGAATCATAAAAAATATTATTTGGCAATACTTGAAAGCACGTTTAATTTCTTTTAGTCTTTATATTGTTTTGTAACGTGCTAAGTGCTTAATCCGCTTGTTTGCTTTTAATATCCATGGTTTACATTTTTGGGTACGTTAGTGTATGCATACTAACATATATCGAAGATGGTCATTTTCATTTGGTTCTGAGTTTGGGAGATTTAAGAATCAGTCCTTTGGCATATCATTTTATCACAATATGCTAGATGGTTGCTAAAGTGTATATTAGGATCTAAAATTAAAGCACTGGAGAAAGTCAAAGCATATTTGAATGGCCAATATCAGTATAGTGGTAAACAAATTAGCATATGTGTTCTTTGGCTTCTAGCAAAATAATGTCCTCACATTTGCCTTTAGGCTGTACGAAACTTTGAAGTGTCCATATTTTGTTGTTGTTGTTGATTCTGCGTTATATTGATCAGCTTCAATTATGTATTCTCCTAGCTTGAATCATAGTAGAATCCTACCCATTGATGTTTAGGTAGTTGAGCTTCTGTAATTGGTGGGGTTGAGCCATATTAGATAATACAAATAGTTTATGGCCCTCAGGGTAAAAATCACGTGCTCTCAGCTGCCCCTCTTTGCTCGGAAACACGAAGAGTTTTCGTGCAAAGACAAGTGAGCGGTAATGAGGGATTTTTACCCGTTCGCATATTCCGTGTGAAGCATTTTTGATAAGTTTGACCGCACCCTACTTCAGAGGTTGCCTACATATCCTGGGCAAACAGGAATCAGGTCAGTGTAGTTCAGGAATGTCCTGTAGCTAGGACTACCAGGAGCTGTGATTTCACTGCGATTGCTGCTACTGCTACTGCTCACTGACCTTCCTTATTACACCATGTCAGAAAATAAAAGAAACTAACCTAAGCTATGAACTATGAATTACAAAAGTCCTATCTAGAATCTTCAAACTTGCATCTTGTACTCCCTCATTGTCTTGCCATCTTGCATTCTCTCCTGTTGCCTTGTTATCTTGTTGTCTTGTACTTCCTCTCATTGTTACTTCAAATCCTGTGTTGCGATGTCGCTCCTTCCCTCCAAATGCTGAACTTGAATAGACTTGGCCTTGAATGTATTCCTCTGTTATCCAGGCGAGCTCCTGATTACTGAAAATTGCCAAACAAAGAACTTTCTGCCCCAGTTTGGAAAAACCGGGGTTTGTTACCAGATACTAATACGAATTTGAAAAATAAAGCTTGGATTGTAATACCTCTATTCTACAGGCGGTTGCCTGACATTTGACGTTGGAATTGTATGACTCCTTTCTTTAAGCGGATTCCTAACTTCAAATTTTTAAAATGTATGTCTCTATTCTCCAGGCAGACAACCTGACTTCTAATTTTTAAAATGCATGTCTCTATTCTCCAGGCGGACATCCTGACTTCTAATTTTTAAAATGCATGTCTCTATTCTCCAGGCGGACATCCTGACTTCTAATTTTTAAAATGCATGTCTCTATTCTCCAGGAGTACATCTATTCTCCAGGCAGACATCCTGATTACCAAATTTAAAATGCATGTCTCTATTCTCCAGGCGGACATCCTGATTACCAAATTTAAAATGCATGTCTCTATTCTCCAGGCGGACATCCTGATTACCAAAATAAAGAAGGAATTGATTTAAGACTAACAATTTGAATTGTATCACCTCTGTTCTTCAGGCGGGCTCCTGACTGCTAAAATTGAAATGTACGTCTCCGTTCTTCAAGCGGACTCCTGACTGCTAAAATTAAAATGTACGTCTCTATTCTTAAGCGGACTCCTGATTACTGAATTTGCGATCAAATGTATTCCTCTATTCTTCAGGCGGGCACCTGACTTCAACACCTCTCCATGTTACTCCTCATTTCTTTGCATTATTCCCATACCACACTTGCGATTAGACTTGATAACTGCCTGCCTTTCTTTTCATGGGGACTTCCTCCTGTCGAACAATTTTCCCCTGTTTCTATCACCGAAAATTTGTTAGTTTAAAAATGGTGGTTAGTTGATGGCAGTCTTTACTGCATCATCCTTCCATTGCCTTGCTTTGTGTTGCCTGACTTCCTCTGAACTTCTGACTTTCTGACTGGATTCCATATTTCGACTTCTGACAACCTGAATGCTTTTACACCTTCCCCGTTTTGACTCTTTTGCCTGTATTTCCTTATTTTCCAAACTTTCCCCGAGTGTTTTTCGGTGAAACTTTCGGCGATTTCCTGTATCTCACTTTACACCCCATTGTTGTCGGCATGTTCTGGCCACTTTATGCTTTACCATCCTCGGGAGCTGATAGTGGACTTTGAGATCTTTTCCCATTTTATTGAATCATTTAGACAAGGAAAACTCCCCTTCCCAAAAGAATGAAATGCAATAATTTTTTATGAGTTAAGGATAAGAAGAATCCAAAACTAGATAACTGTCAAAAGAAAAAGGAAAGAAACTTACTTGACCGGAACAACTGGCATCAATGATCGTGACATGCATTTTAGACTAAACGGCCCAAACGATCCAACTAACCATCTCAAAATGCCATATTTCAATCGCCCAAAATTTAAATTGCTTGATTATTTCACCCAATTCTTAACCATATTCAACTTGTGATGCCACGAAACAATTTTTACCATCAATCTTTCTCTACCGACCATTTCTTATCTCACTTTCGCCTTGAGGTGCCCATGCGGGTTTTCACCACTAAGACTCTCTCATTTCATTTTCTCTCACTCACATCGCCTTATGGTGCCCGTGAGGGTTTTCACCGATAAGACTCTCTCATTTTATTTTCTCTCAACTCACGTCGCCTTATGGGGCCCGTGGTTTTCACCGATAAGACTCTCTCATTTTTCATTTTTCATCTTCCTTGCTTACCAGAGTGTTGCCCCTATTGCAAATCACATTCCCTGCTCGACTTGACATTTCTCAAAATTGATCAGAAGGGCTTTCTTTGGACCGCAATGTAGGCTTTTGGATGGGTTAGAAAGAAGGGTATAAGAAGGCTCAAAATATCTTTGAAACGGGTTATGATTACAACTTCCGGAATCCACTTTCTTACAACAATCACATCTTCTGCCCCAGTTTCTTGCTTGGGGATTTTTGAATTTTTATTTTGGTATGACTGAAACTCAGAGTAAGGCTGCTTACGTAGCCTTTTAGGGATCAAGTCAAACGTAGTTCCCTTCATCGTAATTGCTTTGTTGTGATTCTCTTTTCTTTCTCTTTTTTTCTTAAATTTTAATTCATTCTTCGTTTTCCTTTTCCCTACTTTATGCTCGGCGCTCACATTTCTTGATTGTGCCGCTGATTTCGAAAGAGGGATATGAATGAAAAATAATTAAGGCTCAAAGGAGTAACAAAGGATAAAAGTGTTTGGATAGAAGAACAAAATGTCTTCTTCATTTCAACCTTTAACAAATGCCGAATACAAGCAAATACATTCAGAATAAAGAAATCATACATAATATCTCTTAACAACATCGAAATTGATGGCCATTTCTACACATTTTCCTTCTATGTCTGTCAAATACAACGCACCATTAGACAACACCCTGGTTACTACAAATGGCCCCTGCCAATTTGGGGCGAACTTTCCTTTTGCTTCGGCCCAATGGGGCAAAATGCGCCTTAACACCAACTGCCCTACTTCAAACTTCCTCGAACGCACTTTCTTGTTATATGCTTTTGCCATTCTTCGCTGGTATAACTGACCATGGCATACTGATGCCAGCCTTTTTTCATCTATCAAACTCAGCTGTTCCAAACGGGCTTTTACCCATTCATCATCGTCGATCTTTAGCTTCTGCAATAATTCGGAGCGACATGATCTCTACTTCTACAGGTATTAATGCCTCGGTGCCATATACCAATAAATAAGGAGTCGCCCCTACCGAAGTACGAACAGTGGTGTGATATCCCAATAATGCAAAAGGCAACTTCTCATGCCACTGTCTAGACCATTCAACCATCTTCCGCAGTATCTTCTTGATATTCTTGTTGGCCGTTTCAACCGCTCCATTTGCCTTAGGGCGGTACGGAGTAGAATGACGATGAGTAATCTTAAACTGCTCACATGTTTCCTTCATCAAATGGCTATTGAGATTAGCCCCATTGTCCGTGATAATCACCTTTGGTATACCAAACCGACAAATAATATTCTCATGCACGAAATCCACCACAGCTTTCTTAGTCA